>JAECUM010006998.1:0-27862 GCA_016617855.1 Megalonaias nervosa
CGGAGTTTGATTTGGGGGGTGTGTGTACGGAACTTGCCCAAAAATAAACAGCAGGATGATGTGAGTTCGTGACCTTGTGACTTCACTGAAGGGTACCCCAAACAAGGGCATTCAGAAAGAATGTCCACCGGACAAAAAAGTCTCTGCCTGTGGACCACAAGACAGGTCTTAACCAATGAAAGAGTGCCTGTGGGCCATAAAAGGCCTTACAAGGACTCTTAGGACCTTATTGGTAAAGGCTTTACCGGCAGAAGGGACCCCAGTGGAATGGTAGACCGAACATCATTGCTGCTGTTTATTTTTTAATTTATTCAGGATACTTTAAAGTCGATATATCATTGGTTTTAAATCGACAGCAGCAGGGAGGGTGCGACCACATGTATGTGTTTTATTTTTGGTTCCATTTTTCAAAAATAAAGGCTCTATGGAACTGTTTATGTTCGTGGTCCCTATGTTTCAAACATAATCTTTTTTAGCCCTTGTAGGAACCCTTATTTTTAAAAAATAAAGGCTCTATAAAAAGTGGTCTGTTCACCATCCCTGCTGTTAAAATAGTGGCGATCTTAAATCCAGTATGGCCGCTACTGTTGACAGTTTGGAAATCCTGTTATCGCTCAAGAATATCAGAAATGGCTTCAACATTCAAAAGTTAAAAGATGAAACGATCTTATCTTGTATTCATGGACATTTTTTTTTCCTTTAGATTGACAGACCCTTCTAACGTAGGAGCTTAATACATGTAGTAACTTTGTTTTTTTTTTTGAGAGAATATATAAATGCATGGATCTCTTATTAGCATAGCAAGTGCTCCCAAAAAATCAAACAATTCTTAATTTCTTTTTATCTGCACATCTATGTCATTTTCTTGTATGTAGTTGTTTTTAATGTTTATGCTTCCAGTTTGGTTATTAAACCATGCATTTTGTCCATACAACTTCCAAAGAGCAATGCAGAGACTATACATTGTAACTGATTCCAGTTGCCAATAGAACCTACATTACATTATGGTTATTGTTAATATGCAAAATGTTTAATAAACATGCACGAAAAAAAAATTGTTTTGAATTTGTAAAGCTTCAGAGCACATGCATGTCTTCATGTCGTAGTGGTAATGCATTAAATCTGTACACGTTTCTTCTTGTCGTAGTGGTAATGCATTAAGACTGCACACGTCTTCATGTCGTAGTGGTAATGCATTAAAACTGCACACATCTCTTCATATCACAGTGGTAATGTATTCAAACTACATGTCTTCATGTCGTAGTTGCAGGCTGGGTGTGTGATACAGAAATTTTAGGTGTGCGATACGGAATCACAGACTGAACATGTGTATCGCACGCCAGATTGGCCAAGTAAGATTAAAGGGTATGTAATAAAAATATATTTGCAATATTCACCATTATTTGGTGACAGATACAACCATTCTATAAGAAAGAAAGTTAATTTATTTAACTATTTTGTCACGAATAATGAAACCATGATGTTCATAACAAGATTCTTGTGGATTTTCCGTATATTCCTTACTGGCGGAATTTCCCAAGTACAGGTACAGTGAAAAAGTACCGTGGTACGTATCGCCAGAAGAAAAAAAAAAATACCGTGGTAAACCGGTATACCAGTATAACCGTACACCTCTAACGGAGGCCTTCACCGTCATACTCGCTTATAAGTCAAGTCAAACTGGAAACAACAAAGATCCTGATCTGACTTAGCATAATGCACCTGCACATCAGGGTTTATGCCGTTTGTTCGACTGATTACTCCTAACAAAGTGCATAGACCCAGATCTGCAGGTGACATTAGATCTGGGCCTGTACAGTTTGCAGTTGGACTCGTCTTATAAGTGAGTACAGTCGGTAATAGATATTTTTATGAAATGGTGTCCCTGTAGTGAAATTTCCCTATATAATATATTAACCATAGTGTGGGGACTTTCATTGTTGTGGGATTTAATAGTCACAAAGGTGGAGCTCTTAAAGAGGCATTTTGTAATCAGTAATAATCAATCATCATTAACTTCAAATGACTGACATACATTAAAACAGATTTCATAGGTATCAAAGTAAACTATAAGAGCACTTTGGATCCTCTGTGCACCAACTCCATGTATGTTCTTTTATCCAGTTTAACACATCCCTTCAAAGTACATTTACATCCAGCTTTGAGTTTTAGGCCATGTGCAATTAAATATTTGTTTATCAAAAGCTTAATCTGTGTATGAGTACAAAGTAATTAAATGAGACAATTTTCACTACTTCTTACATCAGCAGTTTTAACTGTTATGTGAGTAAATTTCCAAATGTATATTTACAAGTGAAAGTTGCATAACAATTTTTGCCACTAATATATGTACCTTCTTTGCAGCAGTTTATTCATTCTTTGCAGCAGTTTATTCATTCTTTGCAGCAGTTTATTCATCTACAGATAAATATCAAAATAAATGGTGCTACCATGTCAGTCATTGTTATTCAGCATCCCCTTACCTATAACAAATAAAAGGGCTACCAGGTGTTACCAGGTGAGAGTAATTGCATAACGCAGGCCAGCTTGTGGGACTATATAATGACAAAGTTTTACAAGCTAGACCAAATCAATAATGTTGCCAATTACTTTAAGCAACGGAAGTCCCTTTTCATCCACATTTAAAACTTAGATATTTAATGGGTGATGAAAAAAGATGGGGATCATACATGGATAGCATTTCTATTGGTTTTGTCTCTCTGATTTTGATAATTGTGTTTTAAATCTGTCTGTTGTTAAAATTGACTGGAGATGGAACAACATATTCTGAATATTGTTGTCTGTAAGGACTTAGTAGACAACATATTCTGAATATTGTTGTCTGTAAGGACTTAGTAGACAACATATTCTGAATATTGTTGTCTGTAAGGACTTAGTAGACAACATATTCTGAATATTGTTGTCTGTAAGGACTTAGTAGACAACATATTCTGAATATTGTTGTCTGTAAGGACTTAGTAGACAACATATTCTGAATATTGTTGTCTCTAAGGACTTAGTAGACAAGCCCTAATAGAAATTGAATTTTTGCTCTTGAGCACATCTTTCTTATTTTAAATATGAGCTGCCATTGCATGACCCCATGGCACCATCTCCAGCCGCCAGTAACCAAATAAAATCTCTCTCAAATCTTGGAAATGCATTGAAACCTCTGCAAAAATAATTTTCATCATTATTTCTTATTCCCCTTCTGCACTGAAAGCCTTGCAAATCGTTAAATTTGAAAACCCATTAATATCCATAGTCATAGAGAAACATGAGTTACTCATACAATTTAGAAAAAGTATGTATTATGTAATGCACTGTTGGCTGCCTAGGCACATTGGTATTGGCATTGGTATTCATGAAATGGTAGAAGAGCAGCCAGAGCTTTGCTGCAATGACCCATTTACAAATGGAAGATTCCATCAACTGACTTTTAATATAATATAAGTGAATATGTTCTAAATACATGGCAAAATATGTGGAATGAAAACTCTGCAAACAAGCTACCTAACCAGGACTGGATTAAGGCTATGATGGGCCTAAGGTGAATAGAAGTGAAGGTAACTCAGAAGTTACCTCCATATAGAATGGAGGGTGTAAAGGATGTACAAAATATGAGGGCCTAAGGCTATAGCCATTATTAGCCTATGGGTTGATTATTGGGCGGTGTCTACAACATCATACCCACCAATGGAGAGTGACATCCTTAATATAGAACAAGTTGAAGAGATGAGGTGGTATTATGCCAATGTGTCTAGGACACTCACACCTTAATTATGCGTATCTCCTGATTAGTAAACCTTCACCAGAGAGACCACACTGCCAGATAGGAGTTTTGTTGTTGTTGTTGTTGTTGTTGTTGTAGGGTTTAATGCCATTTTCCAGCACAAGATAGGCAGCCAGTATAACTGGTGGAGGAAGAACCCTGGAAAACCCTGGGAAGAACCACCAACCCACAAGAAGCTACTGGCAAGCTTTCTCATTTATCCACGTTAGCTGAGTCAGAGACTCAAACCCATGCAGACAGAGGTGAGAAGGAGTTTTGTTTTGTGTAAATTAAATTAAGAAACTTCATAATGAAATGCCACCTTTATATCTTTTATTCTGTGGCATTTAATGTTTCTTTACTTTGGGGAGAGGGGAAGCACTTTATGAGATTTCCATTATTAGAACACAAGTTTTTAATCAGTACTACATATCCAGTATTGTGCTCATGTGCTGTTAAACTCTAATACATACATACTATTGATACTGGAAAGGGAAGGGTAGGGGTGGGTGTGTTTTGTATCTAACTGTCTTGACTTGTAATGAAGACAAACTTTTTGATGAATAGAAATCCCATGAAAGGTTGAAGCTTTTTCTTGAAAAATATATTTTTCATTAAGTACTAATTCAGTTTCCATAATAAACCTATATTTATCAGTATAGATGCATCCTGGATGACAGCTTCTGTGTAGAGAAAAGTATATGACGAAAGGCATTTTCTGGACCAACATGTGTTTGAAACATGTGTTTTCAATTCCACATGAAAGAGTCAGGTGCTAATTTCAATAATGAGTGTTCTGAACCAAACTAAAGACTTTT
The DNA here is from genome assembly GCA_016617855.1 of Megalonaias nervosa. Classification (NCBI taxonomy): domain Eukaryota; kingdom Metazoa; phylum Mollusca; class Bivalvia; order Unionida; family Unionidae; genus Megalonaias; species Megalonaias nervosa. Next base: position 4,591 of record JAECUM010006998.1, read on the forward strand.
AAAGACTGAAATCCCATCAATAAAACAATGTCTCTGGTTTGTTTCAGTTACAACTAGGATAAGCTCTCAATTCTATTTCCTAAAATATAACTTTTATCAACCAATCCTGGCCAGCCAAACTCATATACAGTATACACTATTTTATTGTCACCCATTTCCAGACTGGTTCCCATTTTTCCATATAATTAGTACTATGTGTCCTTAAGACACTGTTCTCTGTGTGTGTGTGTGTGTGTGTGTGTGTGTGTGTGTGTGTGTGTGTGTGTGTGTGTGCACCAAACAGAGCAGTTGGAGCTTTTCCTAGATCCTACAGGAGAATACCTGTATATCATAACATTATCAGAATTTGCAAATTCAGATAAATAATATTATCATTCAGGTTAGAGAATTTGAATTTTTACTCTTTAGAGATTTGAACCTGAGTTCATGGGTACTCATCACAGTACCCATAAGCATCAACCACTATACCATCTCAACCATGTACACATCATTAAAAAAATGATGCTACAAAGTTGGTGTTACATGTACAGGTATTTATGTGTAGCAGACACACATGTCGAGCCAGTAAATAATTTTTATCAAAGTACATAGTCACCTCAGTAGTGCATGGTGTCAGCTAGGTTAGAGAAAATTCATAAAGGCTGTTTTACTGTTGTGAGAGTTTTTTAAAAAAGATATCCTAGGATATCAGCTGAATAAAGGGTATTAATAATGAAAAATTTACAGGTTTATAAGTATGTAATATTTATATCTGCTTCATTAATGATGAGAAATAATCAGTTTTACTGCTGTTGAACTTCTCATGAAAAGTTATTAAAAAAGAGAAGACCTAAATTTATTTTTAAAATAGATTAATAAAATGATGTAAAATGATGTTGATTTTTGTAATCAGATATTCTTTAAATAGTATTGTAATTCCAAAATAAAAAAAATGTCATTAAGAATTTTTGCCATGTTTTAATTTTCTGGTTCAGATTCCTCCAGCTGAGATTAAAATATTGTAGTCAGCTTGTGTTTTGTGCTATACAAATTGCAAATTACTTGGTTTGGCCTTTTAGTTTGAATAGTGAAAGCTGTTTACACTCGATATTTACCCTACCAAACACCTTTTAATACTATTTATGTTACAAAGCTATAGTTGACATTAAATGGTACACACCCTGAGATTAACATTTTGCATATCCCTGATTTATAAAGATTTATAATTTCTGCTTGCCTCAATCCTGTTTTCATATAAATGTACTATTTACATATCCGCTATAGCCCCATGTAGGATTATATTTTTTCTCTCAGTACAAATCTATATTTTGAACTGTTTTAAATCCCTAACAGGATGGCTATAAAATATCTTACAGCTGACAATTGTGTAATCTTAAAGTAATTAGATTCACTCCAACAGTTTTTATTAGGGTGTGATCAAAAACTACAAATCAGTTACTGCTGATGAATTGCCTCTTTGATTTGCAGGAAATGGACGTGTGAAATTGACATCAGGAAAATTTACAATAGGATTATAGACTTTTTAAAAAAAGCTGATTTCTATTCAGTCTTTTTTCTTAAATAGACCTTTGATTTGTTCTGAGCAAAATGGATGAAGAAAGCACACATAGAAGTGATAGCTTTCTTGTGTCAGCAGGTCTAACTGCTGAGCATTTGAAGCCAGAGGAAAGCGATGAATCTGGCTCTGAGTCAGATATGGACAAATGGTAAGTACATTTTATTTGATAACATTTGATTTACTAGCTCATATTGAGAGAGAGAGAGAGAGAGAGAGAGAGAGAGAGAGAGAGCATTTTGCAGGTTGCACATATCAGGTTTGTTTTAAATTCTACATGTGATAGTAATAAATACATTTACAATATGTATTATAAGTCAAGACCAACTTCAAACTGAACAAATCCAAATCTGCCATTGCATAATGCACCAGCAGATCTGGATCTATGCAGTTTATGCTGTAATATTTTAACAATTAGCCATTGCAAGTTGATGAGCTTGCAAATACTTGATTCTAGAAGAAGTAATAAAAAAAATGCCAGCATTTGCATCTATTATGCCATTATTATGACTAGTATTGTATGTACTCACTTATAAGTGGAGTCCAATGGCAAACTGCACTGACCCTGATCTGCCATCACATAATATGCTGTTTATTTCAAAGTGAGTGACCTTATAATTGTGGAGGGTAGGGGGCACATCATAATTTATTGGTGCATCATTATCAGTTTGCCAGGTTACTTAATGTTGACTGTAATTTCTTACTGATAGTTATGCTAACCATTTACATATTATCATGGATGCCTATGTAACCTATCCAACACATCCACCAGTATCATTCCAACCCCATGTTAAATATTCGACAGTTTTGTTGCATAAAACTGAAATTATCAAACACAGATTGGGAAAGGTTAGAGGAAACTCAGACTATCAATCAATCAATCAATCAGTTAGTCAGTCAGTCAGACAGTCAGGCCATCTGGCTGACTGTCCTTCCATCCATCCATCCATCCATCCTAGGTTGCTAATAATACATGTCTGATTTCTGAATATTTTCTAAATTATTTTTATAGAACACTTCATATTTACCAGTTTTATTATTTTCTACCATTAAATTTCTTGTTTTTTTTTATATATATATATATATATATATATATATATATATATATATATATATATATATATATATATATTAATGAATGACTACTGTTATGACCAATTTTGCCTTGCATTTTGTATTTTATAAACATGTATATGGTTTTGGTTTGCCTTACATTTTGTATTCTATGAACATGTATATAGTCTGTCTTACATTTTGTATTTTATAAACATGTATATAGTCTGTCTTACATTTTGTATTTTATAAACATGTATATGGTCTGTCTTACATTTTGTATTTTATGAACATGTATATGGTCTGTCTTACATTTTGTATTCTATGAACATGTATATACATGTAGTCTGTCTTTCATTTTGTATTTTATAATCATGCATATAGTCTGTCTTACATTTTGTATTCCATAATCATGTGTATGGTTTAGAGCAGTATAGAACTGAAAATTAATCTTTCAAATATGAACCTGGCAACTAGAAAAGTCATCATCAATAGAACACTTTTAGTAAGCAAGTCTTAATTCATGCTTCACATATTTATGATTATTTATGATTATAATGATAGTGTTTGAAGTCCACCCCAACCCCCATTATGCCAGTTGAATATCTTTGTCTGATGATTAACGTACCTCTATTTAACTTACCCAAAGAGCTTATAAGGGTGTCACAGAGATATGTAGCTGTAATTATTTAACTTACCCAAAGAGCTTATAAGGGTGTCACAGAGATATGTAGCTGTAATTATTTAACTTAGAGATATGAGTACAGAGATATGTAGCTGTAATTATTTAACTTACCCAAAGAGCTTATAAGGGTGTCACAGAGCTATGTAGCTGTAATTATTTAACTTACCCAAAGAACTTATAAGGGTGTCACAGAGATATGTAGCTGTAATTATTTAACTTACCCAAAGAGCTTATAAGGATGTCGCAGAGCTATGTAGCTGTAATTATTTAACTTACCCAAAGAGCTTATAAGGGTGTCACAGAGCTATGCAGCTGTAATTATTTAACTTACCCAAAGAGCTTATAAGGGTGTCACAGAGATATGTAGCTGTAATTATTTAACTTACCCAAAGAGCTTATAAGGGTGTCACAGAGATATGTAGCTGTAATTTCTACTTTATGCATACAAATTTTTGTGAACAATAATTTGTAGAATTAGAAATCAAATTCTGGGAGTGTTATCAATCTATTTATGTATTTATTCAGACCCAAATGAGGAATGAAAGTGCATCATTCATACCTTGCTGCTATAAATGTATTGAAACTATACGTAGGAAGAATCTATATTTTGAAATAAATGTGCCCTATGCCAACATCAGACAGGTCTTTCAAACACAGAGTACAATGTTATGATATCATGTATTAGGGTTAAAAGGTCAACATTAAGGTCAACATAACCCAGAGGTCAATATTGACCAAATACATATATGCTCCACCACATGTAGTATCCACATGCATAACTACAGCCTGGGCAGTTAATGTACTATTTACAGTATTAAACAAGCGCTGTGTATATACTGTACCAGTTAATTACAATATTAAACAAGGACTGGGTATATACTGTATGATTTAATGACAGTGTTAAACAAGGGCTGGGTATATACTGTACTATTTAGTTACAGTATTAAACAAGGGCTGGGTATACTGTACTATTTAATTACAGTGTTAAGGGCTGGGTATATACTGTACTATTTAATTACAGTATTAAACAAGGGCTGGGTATATACTGTACTATTTAATTACAGTGCTAAACAAGGGCTGGGTATATACTGTACTATTTTATTATAGTATTAAACAAGGGCTGGTTAAACTGTACTATTTAATTACAGTGTTAAGCAAGGGCTGGGTATATACTGTACTATTTGATTACAGTATTAAACAAGGGCTGGGTATATACTGTACTATTTAATTACAGTGTTAAACAAGGGCTGGGTATATACTATACTATTTAATTACAGTGCTAAACAAGGGCTGAGTGCATAATGTACTATATAATTACAGTGTTAAACAAGGGCTGAGGGCATAATGTACTGTTTAATTACAGTGTTAAACAAGGGCTGAGTGTATAATGTACTATATAATTACAGTATCAAACAAGGGCTGAGTGCATTATGTACTATTTAATTACAGCATTAAACAATGGCTGAGTGCATAATGTACTATTTAATTACAGTGTTATACAAGGGCTGAGTGTATAATGTACTGTTTAATGTACTATTTAATTACAGTATTAAGCAAGGACTGGGTGTATAATGCTCTATTAATTACAGTATTAGACAAGGGCTGATCATATAATGTACTATTTAATTACAGTGTTAAACAAGGACTGCTCATATAATGTACTATTTAATTACAGTAATAAACAAGGGTTGGGTTATAATGTACTATTTAATTACAATATTAAACAAGGGCTGATCATATAATTTACTATTTAATTACAGTATTAGACAAGGGATGGATGTAAAATGTACCATTTAATTACATTATTAAAGAAGGGCTGGGTATATACTGTACTATTTAATTACAGGGTTAAACAAGGACTGCTCATATAATGTACTATTTAATTACAGTATTAGACAAGGGCTGGGTGTAAAATGTACTATTTAATTACAGTGTTAAACAAGGGCTGGGTGTATAGTGTACTATTCAATTACAGTATTAAACAAGGGCTGGGTGTAAAATGTACTATTTAATTACAGTATTAAAGAAGGCTGGGTGTATACTGTACTATTTACAGTACTCTTGCAAGACAACAGTTGATGTCACAATAAAATGGACAATAGATTTAAATCTGTGATTTTTTAGTTTTTGACATGTAATGTCTGCAAAAGAACAGAATGGTTTATGTATGAGGATACATATTAACCAAGCTGACTGATACATGGACACATTGAATTTTCCCTTAACCACTCTATAACCAAGTCTTCTCAGCAAACTCGTTATTTTCATCCAATTAAGATGATCATGATACTAATTAAACCTCTATATACTGACCATTTGTATAAAATGGCACAATAATATATATATATATATATATATATATATATATATATATATATATATATATATATATAGTGAAGATAATAATTTATCACTAGTCTAGCCTTTGTGTAAATGCAGTGTCAGCATACAGCAAGAAGACAGGCTTAGGGCTTGATATATTATACAAAGCATGTATAAATATTCCTAATATGATGCCTCTGTATGTTTCCTGATATCTTTCACAATAATTATTGGGCAAACTTGTCAGTTACTTTTTTGAGGAATTTCAAATTACACACAATATTCCTGTTGAAAACCATTGCGTGCATTAGCGCCCGCAGGATTTTTTGCAGGGGGTGTCAGGATTTTGTGCAGGGGGGGGGTCAGGATTTTCAGGGGGGTCAGTCAGTCACGGCCGGGAGAGTTAGTATAAGAAGCTGTCTCAAACTAAAGCTAATATTTATTAAGCATTTTGAACAGACTCTTGTGACATATTTTCAGCTTCATTTGCATGATTAAAGCGGCCGAATTTTTATATATATATATATATATATATATATATATATATATATATATTTGCAGTATGATTTCGGGTCACGTGACCCTCCTTGACCCATGCTGTGGGCGCCCATGATTGCGTGCACACAAAACATTTCTATTCATGCATTCTTTTTGCACCACAAATATCTATTTATTTTATATGGAAACATACTTGAAGGATAGCTATCCTTAAGAATAAAATAGTTTGGATTAGGATTAGGATGATGGCTGAGGTGGGAAACATAAAATTATTCCAGGATCAGTTCAAGCTTCTGCCTCAAAGGAGACATAGTGTTGTTAAAAATCTTGTGCACTAGGGGAGGTAAATCTGGCAAGCCTTGCTGTGAAGCAAGGTAAGTAATTTTGTTTTTAACCTGTACTTAGAGCCATACATGATTTTTTTTAAAATGCCTTTTAGAATTTTGAATGCAGAAAGAAATATTATTGCATGCAATATTCAATTCTAGAAAGAGATCCAATTTTATTCCTGAAATGTAGAAGTGGTTTTTTTTTTAAAGGCAGAAGCGATATACTGTGCTGAAAAAATAATTATTTATGGTCAAGCACAAGTCATAAAAGATACTTTAGTATTGAATCAACACAAACAATGTGTACTTTTATATTGAACCAACACAAACAATGTGTTTTTAAACTGAATCAACAAAAACAGTATGTGTACTTTTATATTAAATCAACTCAATGTGTACTTTTATACTGAATCAACACAATGTGTACTTTTATACTGAATCAACACAATGAGTACTTTTATACTGAATCAACACAAGGTGTACTTTTATACTGAATCAACACAATGTGTACTTTTATACTGAATCAACACAATGTGTACTTTTATACTGAATCAACACAAGGTGTACTTTTATACTGAATCAACACAATGTGTACTTTTATACTGAATCAACACAAGGTGTACTTTTATACTGAATCAACACAAGGTGTACTTTTACACTGAATCAACACAATGTGTACTTTTGTACTGAGTGTACTTTTATATTGAATCAACACAAACAATATGTGCACTTTAATATTGAATCAACACAATATACTTTCATATTGAATCAACATAATGTATTTTATATTGAATCAACACAAACAATATGTGTACTTTGTAATGTATCAACACCAACAATATGTTGGCTTTAATATTGAATCAAGACAGAATAACCTGTTTTAATCATACAGAATTATTATCACACTTCCATATCATGGAAGTTCAAGTTTTCTAGGTAAATACTGCTGCTACCACACCATCATCATAAACATCTCAATCATCATCATCATCATCATCATCATCATCATCATCATTCCATGTGTGTCTGTTTATAAATTCTTTGACTGTTTACCCCCTACAAGTGATCATAAATTTCTCGCAAATCCCTTACTGGATGAATCATTGACAATATAATACAGGTTGTGCAAAACATGTCGAGTGTTACTTGTATTGCAGCCCTGATTTCACAGGTTGCAATAAATGAAACTATCAGATTTTTTACAAATGCAATAATGCCACACCTCATTTACATGGGAAGAGATTTATAACATGTTTGATTTGTACTTTTCAATTGCAATTGTCATGGAATATATGTTACTGGAGGTGTTGTTAAAATCTTATAGTGGCTTAATGTATTGACTTGGGTTAGATAACTCCATGATGGGCCATTAAGTCCATCTTAGAATACATATCATGTGAGTATATCATTAATATTTTGATCTATATTGCAGTTATGGGAGAATGCATAAAAAATAATTGAAAGGATTTACTTTCTGTTTTAAAGGATTATTAAGAGAGATGAATTATGACAAGAGATTTGTTTTGTTTTGTTTTTTATTTTTTATTGGGGTACATTTAGTGATTTTAGAGAAAAGGGATATAACTGGATAGAAGTCACAATGTATATACCGTATATACTTGCTTATAAGTCAAGTCCAATTGCAGAATGCACAGACCCAGATGCATTATATACTGACAGATCTGGGTCCATGCAGTTTGTTAGGACTAATCAGTCAAACAAGAAACATAGTCTCTGATCTGCTGGCACATTATGTCATGGTAGATTAGGGTTAATGTTGTTTGCAGTTGGACCTGACTTATGAGTGTAGTATGAACAACATTAAAATTAAATCCTAAAATATAACTGTTATCACAGTTCTCATGCTTTAAAGAAATTCTACAAAGAAGTTGTCTCTCTTGGAAAAAAAAATTAAAACACACAGAAATAAATGAAAAAGGAAAAATGTCATTGGTTATAAACCAACAAATCATTCAATTCCGCTAGTGGTTCCAATGCTTGCCAGTGTCAGTTTTAAGCTATGATTATGTATCTTCATACAGAAGTTCTAAAAAGTTACTTTTTTAGGACTCTATTGCAAAAGTAGTTTTGAGGTGTACCATATATACACTCTTATAAGTTGAGTCAAACTGCAAACAACAGAGACCCTGATTTGCCATTTCGTAATGCACCTACTGATCAGGGTCAATGTTGTTTGTTCTACTGGTTACTCTTAACAAATTGCACAGGCCCAGATCTGCCTGTGCAGTATACAGTGGCAGATCTGGGTCTGTGCAGTTTGCAGTTGAACTCATCTTATAAGCGAGGATGTACATTAAATTTCATACAAATTCTAAACAATCAAGATTTTTTGAGAGCAAATTTGAGGTCTACATTGATTTAGCTATTGACAAAAATATCTCATGTTTATAGATTTTTTTTAAGCTCTGTGGTCATATGACAATAATTTTGTGAAGTTCAGAAACATAATAAAGCACATCTACATAAAGACTGAAATTTGCTCACACAAATGTTCATATTAATAAAGCAAAGATTGATTTACTGGAATGTACACATATCTCATTTGATGGTGAGGCTGCATTTTCCTCTAATCCTCCCCTGCTGTGACTTGGCAAGTGAGGTATTAATTGGCATGCAGCAATAATTGGCACACACTGAATTAATTTCATGGGTAATAAGTTTTGTTATTTTGCAAGAAATTAAATTTTTATTCTTACAATTGTCTTCACAGATGGGTCATTGTTTTGGGGTCTCTTAATTCACAGTTTGTAGCAACCATGAGATATACAAAATGAGTGTCTTACAAAAAGTGAATTCATAGTACCGTATATATTCACTTATAAGTCGGATCCAACTGCAAACTGCATAGACCTTAATCTGCCATTACATTATGCACAGGCAGATCTGAGTCTATGCAGTTTGTTAGTAGAACAATAGACCCAAATCTGCCAGTGCATTATGATATTGTAATACCATCTGTTTGTATATCTATTCATCTGTCTGTCTGTAACACCATCTCCTCCTAACTCACTGCATGGAAATTCAGCACATGTTATTAATAGGTTTGCACATGTGAAAACCATATGTAAGAATTTAGATATATGTAGATTTGTGAACTCTCTCCTTTGGAAGGGGGTCAAAGTCCAATACAAAATTTCAGTTACAGCAAAAAAAATTTTTAAGGTGTAACAGGAAGACATATTTTGGTTTATGTTCCTGTCCAGGTCAGAGACAGGTTATGATTAGGGGGAGGGGGTATGTAATAAATATGTGAGCAGTTGCCATGGAAATAAAGTCACAGAAGTAGCTCTAGATTTGTTGTTTCAAACCAGATGAAATTTATATTTATTAACTCCTTGCATGACCTCCATCAAGGGAATGCCTAATACATATAAGTTAAAACCCCCACAGTGGCAATTCTGCCAACATTATTGTAATCCTGTTCCATTGCTTTTGATTTTCAGCTAGAGTTACCAGGCTTAAGTACTTGAATGCTCTCCACTGATTCAGAAGCAATTCATTTAGAAACAATGTCCAATTGTTGATCAGAAATTAATGCTGTGTGTACATGCTCAAAAACAAAAATACCATATTGTTCTGGATAGAGGTAATTTTGGTCTTCAGTTAATAGATAAAAATACATACATACACTGTACAAGTGTTCCATTAGTGGTATCCTAACCATAATTGGCTTCTAAAGTTCCCAGATGGCAATTAAATTGTATGAAATAATCATTTTTAACACTGTTTTTTCATTTTCTATTGTATAAATGATCATCTTTTTTGATAAGCATTTAGATTCTTGATGTATTTTACTTGAATTTTTTGTGGAAACTTAGACGTTTAATGAGTCTTTTATTGTGGAAGAGTGCTCATTGAAGAAAAGTTCATGACAAGGACGTAGCATTAGTACTTAAATATAGATGAAATTGAATTTACTCTTCAGATAATGAATTAGGATAAATAGATATCTTCTATACACACTTATAAGCTTGTACAACTGCAAACATCATAGACCCTGATCCCGTCACATAATGTGCTGACAGGTCAGGGTCTATGTTGTTTGTTCCCTTGATGACACATAATAAACTGCATTGGTCCAGATCTGCTGTTGCATAATGCACTGGCAGATCTGGGTCTGTGCAGTTTGCATTTTGACTTATAAGCAAGTATGTATATGGTATGTACAGTATTATAACATGCCCCCTTATTCTGGAACAAAGAAGGGTATCCAAGGACCTGTGTATATATGAAGTTAGAGAAACTGCAACACAGACATAAAATATCTTTAATATCTTTTTTTTTTCACCAACAAAATATTTTCACAAAGAATTCCCTAAATACTTTGTAAAATTTATCATAAATTGGTTTAAATTCATTGATTTATTTAAAATTATTACTTTCACTGATAAATTTTTTTGCATCAAAATAATTTTTTTTTAACAATTATCACAAGTCTCTCAAGCATGCTATTAGTAGGATGACTGCAAAATAAAATTGTACAATAATGGTTTAAATTCGTTGATTTATTTAAAGTTATCATTTCTACTAATACAACTTTTGCTGAAGAAGAATAATATTAAAATTGTCACCAGTCCCTGAAGCACACCTTTAATGGGATGGCTGCAAAAGATTTTGTACAAATGTGGTTTAAATTCCTTGATTTATTTCAAATTATATTTTCCACTAGTAAAATTGTTTTGCAAAATAATATTATATTCAAATTTTTGCCAGTTTCTCAAGCATTCATTCAGTAGGATGACTGCAAAATATTTTGTATAAAAGTTTTCTCAAACTTCAGTATGGTCATCACCCCACATATGTATCATATTTTTATGCAATGGTGACGTCTGCAATAATATTGTGCATAACTGATCCATCCTGTTGAGTGTTGTATACAGAGAGGCAAAAGGGGATGTAATGATGACAGCAAAAATGATGTGACTGGTGTTTTTTTCTGTTTATTTTAACTTGGCCAATTATGTTCAGGTAGATACAGCTTACAGTATTGACGGAAGCTGTCATCCATTCAGCTCACAGTATTGACGGAAGCTGTCATCCTAATACTGGGACGTCATTGATCAGCAATTAAAACAAACCACTTCAATTTGAACAGTTATTGATTTGCTTTGATGCTGTTTGTTGGAGGCTGAATGGACGCTGTGACAGTTCAATAAAGTGGGTTTTATCTTGTGTTGTCATTGCATGGTAAAGTGTTACTACCATACAACATACATTAAGCTTCTTACAAGTTAAATTGATATCAATTCAAAAGTAAACTTTTTAGAAAGCATCCTAATTTTATCACAAGAAAGAAGTTATTTAGGTATCATGCTATTTTTAAAAATTAAAATTAACTTCAAAGAGAAGTAATACTGTTACAGAGATAACCACCATGACTGGTTTAAATTTTACATGTATATGGTACCATATATACTTGCTTCTAAGCCTAGTCAAACTGCAAAGCAACGAAGATCCTGACCTGCCATAGCATAATGCACCTGCAGATCAGGGTCTATGTTGTTTGTTTTACTGATTTCTTCTAACAAACTGCATAGATCCAGATCTGCCAGTGCATTATACAATGGGAGATCTGGGTCTTTGCAGTTTGCAGTAGGTCTCAGGCTATAAGTGGGTATATACGGTAGTCAATCAATGTCTGTTGGCATAACAGGCATGCAACTGTTTCAACATTTTGTGTAGTGTTCTAACTAGAAAAGTGAGTTGACAAAGTTCTTTGTGGCTAAGTTATGATGCAGTTCATTGGGCATTTAGAATGAAGGCTCTCTTTTTTAACATTTAGCAGCAATGATATATTTTAACAGACTTGGCTTGCTTTACAGGCTGGTAAGAATCATAGAATGGTCTTGTGTGATGCTTTTATGTGAGTGCAATTTCTATCTGGAATTTTATTGCTGTCATCGATAGTTCAAAGCGGAGCAAACCATAAAAATGAGGTAGTATCATTAGATGTTTTTCTTGACAACGACCAAAATTGTTGGTTCGTCGGATTTATGAACATCTTGAAGTCATTTATTACAGTTCAGTATAATTAATTGAACAGAATTGCTGTATTGACAACATTAGAAGTACACAACTGTTATATAAACTAATTTAATTTTAAATTACTATCCAGAAATGGTTCCCATTCATGACATAGAAATCTATCATAGTTTGAAAAAAGGGAACAGAAAAATCAAAAAAAGTCATAACTTCAACATTCAAGTCAAAATATGGAATATGATACAAAGATACATTTTTCAAGTTATTAAATGTATACGTCCTAATTTATAGCATTTTATTAATTTTAAAAAAGCAAAGTCAAACTTTGTACAAAAATCATTACACTGTCTATGGCATTCATATGTTAGAATATAAAGTCTGACTTTGAACAGACATTTTGGAAGTGAAGTGAAACCTAATGACAGCTAGTCGACATAAGGCAGTTTAAGTGCAAAAGAACAGAAAAACCAGTACATAATAAAATCAATTTTGTTGACTGGTTGTAAAATTGTCTTTTACTTTCAGATGACTAAGTTTATTACTAAGTCTGTATGGGTTGACTGGAACCTGCTTTGTTATTGACCTTCTGGCATGTTGGTATATTTCCTATGCTGTGTTCCTAAGACATGTATCATCCTGTTTTATTTCTTTTGTTGATAATCAGTTAGAAGCTTCACTGAGCATCGATTGTCCCATGACATTTTCCAAACCCTTTTTGTTCCCTGCTCAAGACAACTTTTAGTTAGTTCAGATTACTCTAATTGTACACATGTATGACTTCAGTTTTTATGCTATACACTATATCACAACACTTGTTGTACATTTACACTGTGATTTAATTGGAGCATAGATAGATGCCACTCTGATCTGTTTTGTGTAATAAATGTGTTGATAATATTTCATATAAGGAAAGTATTTTGTTACTGATATCTGTGTACAGAACAGACCTAAATCTGCCTTTATGTAGTATGTCAGCAGATACATGTTTACTGACCTTGTCCTTATCATGAATGATGAGACCCTCATCTGTTGGTGAATTTGTAATTGGACAACTGGTTCTAAATTGTTTGCAGTAGTGTAATGTAGCTGTAGTTCATGCCTGTTCTTTCTGTTTTCTTCATCTGTGTGTTGTAAGATTCTACCATTAAATTTTTTAGTTAACTAAAACTGGATTATTATTCATTACTATTAATAGTACTCTCAGGGGCCCCGAGTGGCCGAATGGTCTAAAGCGCTTTCCGTTACGGATCACTGCCATCTCACCTCTGTCTGCATGGGTTCAAGTCTAGGATTCGGCGAATGTGGATATGTGAGAAAGCTTGCCAGTAGCTTCTCGTGGGTCGGTGGTTCTTTCTGGGGATTTCCCAGTTTCTTCCTCCACCATTAATACTGGCCGCCATGTATAGCCTATCGTGTGCTGAAAAATGGCGTTAAGCCCCACAACAACAACAACAATAATAGTACTCTCAAAGTTTTGGAAATGATTAACTGAATAGCATCACATTGGCTATCCTTCACTTTTTGTTATTCAGTATAAAGTATACACCTAGTGTACATGTGGCAATTGAAATCAACCATTTATATTCTTATTTGTTAATTGAAAATTGGTCATTATTTGAATTCCTGACATGATCATCCTTTTCCATGGAATAGGAGTGGTTTAAATTAACTAATAAAAATAGTATTAAGGTGTCAGGAAAGTTTTCACTGATTTACAGTGTACTAGTTGGCCACTGATCATGGAAGAAGAAAGTTTGGCAGTTCATATAATTTTTTTACAAGATGGTATTAAACTTGTATAATTTTGTTAAGGAGATTGAAAATAATCTAAATTATAGCCTACAAAGGATTACACAGAAATTAGCATATAGGTTCTATGAATTTTCATGGCAAGAGTGAGAAAGAAGGGTAAAGTTAATTAACTGTTGGTCTGTGTTTTCAGGGTCTCACTGGCCCACATGTATATAGAGGGGTTTCCTTGGTGGTTCTGGAGTCTGGGGACCTCAGGGCTTAATGGTTCTGAAGATTGGTATCCTCTTCTCCAAATTAATATGTAAAGAAGTCAATAAAATTCACCAAGCCAACACAGAGAAAAAAATCTAAAACTTTTTTGCATGAAATCATTCAGTACTTACCATATTGCTATCTAGAGTTAGAAATGTCAGTACCCAACCAAAGATATTGAGGGAATTTTTACCAGCATGCCCTAGATGCAGAAATTATTTAAATCATTATCAGTTCATACTTATTTATCTCCTGGCAACTGACCTAGTTATAAAAGCCAAAAGAAACAGTAGCATTATAGTTAAGGCAGCATGCTTTGGTAAGAAATATGGAATCCTCTTAAACGTTGTCAATGGTAAGACTAATGAGCTGTCACGTTCATTCTAAATGGACTTTACTGATCCTCTTTGGTTGTAGAATTCACAAGACAGCTGACCCGGAAGGATGTGTGATGATACATAAAAGACCAAATACATAACTGCAATTTATTATTTCATTGCCTAAAAGTCAGCTGCCAGTGGTTTGGAAATGAACACTTGGGGAGTTTTCATGTCATTTACCCACTAGTGAATGTGTTACAAATAGCTATGACATTTATTTCCAGTTTTTTGGAAGGATCTGATCCACTGATTTATACACTAATCTGTAGTATGGTGCAAAAATATCCTTTGTGTGAGCTTCTTTGCATTGCAGAAATTCATACAAGTGTGTCAGTCACACATTTGTGGTCAGTTATGATTTTACAAATGCATTTAGCACAGAGGCGTGTAATATGTCCGAATGTTTACCAGATACTCACATATAAGTTGGATCCAACTGCAGACTGTATATTGACCCAGATCTGCCATAGCTTCATGCCCCAGTAGATCTGGATGCATGCAGTCTGTTAGGACTAATCAGAATATCAAACAACACAGACCCAGATTTACTGCAACAACAGATTTGGATCTGTGTTGTTGTGGTTGTAGCTGACTTATAAGTGAGTCCATATGGTATTTTGACAGCTCTGATGTGTACCATTTACACGCAAATATTAAAATTGACAATTTTCATATTGATGATTAGTGCATCTTCAAATTGCATCGTTTCACATCTTAATTGAAACAGATTGTGAACTGAATTAAGTATCTTTAATAACAGCATATTTTAATCAGGTCTTTTTTTTAAGCCACAGGTTAATTACGCTGAAGTTAACATTCAGTAGTTAATGAATGCAGATCACTTAATTGCTGATTTGTTTTCATTTCTGATGAACAGCCTTTAAACAGCCATGTTAGATTTAGTAGTAGGCATCTTGTGACTGGTGTTCGACCATAACTGTAGAATTCTGTGGATTTATGTGAAAACTTGGATCACTGGAATAATGGATGAAGATGGCACAAAAGCTGCACTGAAAACTGTTTTACTGAAACAGAAATGGATGACAGTGTGTCGTATTTCAAAGTAAGTGATACTGTGTATCTGTCATTTTTGTATATATTTTATATTGTCAGTAATGTAGTTACATGTATGGTGGTCATGTGTCATGTAACGATCAATGTACCACCCCTTAATACTTTCATGTTTTTGTGATTCTTAAATATTTTGTTTTAAATATGATTTTATTTATTTAAAGCTGTCGTTTATGCTGCTTAATGTACAGGGTAATTTATTTTTGTATTTGATTCTTAAATTGTGTCATGCCCATAATATCAAATACATTGCATTTCTTTTGATATTTTGTCTTTGAAGATACAAAGCATTATTTTGATATTTTCATTGTTGAATTTGAAAGTAGGAATTCCATGTGGTACACATCTAGGTTCTCCATGGCAATTCTTAGTAAGGGCTTCCCTGAAGCACATTTAGACGTTGTTGGAATACCTATGTGATGTACAATCATGTCAAAATATATGCTTAATGTGTGAGGTGTGGTAGCCCAGTATACTGGTAGAGCATTTTATTCATAATCCAAGAATTGAAAGTTCAGTATCTACTCAGCTCTAATTGACTGTCATGGCATGTGTCCGTAGGTAAAGTCTTTAGTTCCCATTTTCTGGACATTATATTTTTTCTTTTATGTTGATTTTAACATCGTTATTGGCTATATCATGTCAAGGAAATGGAAGCTAAGTGCCTCACCCAGGCTGGTATTGAACTCAGGACCCAGGAAGTGCTGAAAGTGCCATTCAGAACTAATGAACATACTTAATATCATTGAACTAGTTCATACTGTTGATAATAAATTTATCATTGATGTCATCTCCATTAAAGAATAATCAGATGTAAACAGATGTAAATTTCTTTCTTGTTTTACCAGTATATTATGTGTTTTATTGTTAGTGGGGGCCATGCTATTCATATGAGTCATTTTTCATGGGGCCATGCTATCCACATGGGTCATTTGTCATGGAGCTATTCTATCCACATGGGTCATTTTTCATGAGGCCATGCTATCCACATGAGTCATTTTTCATGGGGCCATGGTTCCACATGTCTCATTTTTCATGAGGCCATGCTGTCCGCATGGGTCATTTGTCATGGGGCCATGCTATCCACATGGGTCATTTTTCATTTGGCCATGCTATCAACATGGTTCATTTTTTATGGGGCCATGCTATCCACATGTGTCATTATTCATGGGGCCATGCTGTTCACATCGGTCATTTTTATTTGGGCCATGTTATCCACATGGGTCATTTTTCATAAATTTCATAATTATAAAGCTCACCCAGATGAAATGAGGTCAATGTATATGTGAACCCTTATGCTGTGTAAGATCCAGGAGCCATCTTATTTCCATCATGTGTCTGTGATGACCCTTCATCAGTGCCAGATTACCCAATAGGCAGAGTAGGCACCGGCCTATGAGCCCCACGCCTTTTAGGGGCTCCGCGAAAACGGATCAAAATAATATTGAATTGATTTGATCTTGAAAGTATTAGGAGATAATTTGCGAGGGGGCCCCCGAGATTTTGACTGCTTAGGGGCCTCCACAGGGTTTAAGCCAGCGCTGCCCTTCATCATTAGTGTTTGCTATTTTCATATTTGCTAGGAATGTTTTTGAAGATTGTATACACTACTGGATTTGTGTCTTGAATGACATTTCCTAGCAATGGTATAGCAACCACAGTTAATCTTTCTTTTCTTTTTCAAGGACAGTGAGCCAGTTTTATCAGACTTCTTACTTTTGTTTCTTAAGACAAGCTCTCAGGGTGGCCTCCCATGTAAATATGTGTCATTGTAGGACTGTCTTTTTATCTGTAAGACATGTCACACTAAAAGTTTTGTACGAAGTGGCCTCACTAGCAATGATCTGACTTCCGCAGAAACCATGTAAAACCTACTCTTTAATTATTTTTAACAAAACAAACTTTATGTCTGTGATGCCTGTATATCGTTGGGGTGGAGTGCTCCCAATGTTTCATTTAAACTATTATAGAAGTCCCACCCAGGCTCGATTTTGTTGGAAGTTAAATTTAGTGAAAGATAGATGTAAAGCTCTGAGACCCAGTCAGCAATGCTGACGGTTAGATGATTAAATATACAGAAAAGGTTGAAATTCAATGAATAACAATTTAATAACAATTCAATAATCAAACAACTCAAATTTCCAATTACACTCCTTCCGCTTGACCCTTTAGTAAGCTTATTGCATCACTTGATTAGCAGTGTGAGACTGATTTCCGCCTGTCCTTGTATTTCTACTCATCTGGTGTATCCTTCTCTCTCCTGTTTCTCCAAATTCCTTCTCCTCCTCCTCCTCGACTTTCTCTAGACTCCTTCTCCTCCTCCTCGACTTTCTCTATCATGACTACTCTTCTGTCGCCTTCGACTGTCTTGACTACGGTCTCAATTCTGTCTCCGACTCCAACAAGACTTGGGACCCAATGGAACCCAAAGTTCTCTATCCCCTAAAATGCTTCCTGTGAAAACATGAGGACAGTACAATCTTTTCCTGAGCCCTCTCATCTCACACTACACAGCCTATCATCAGATAATGGCGATTAAATTTCTTTGGTCATGTATTCGTTCAAATCGAGATACCCATACATTCTTGTATGGTAAAACGTCATAATACAGCATGGTATCAATTACTTCTCATACATACATCAATAAATTCCGTCACATCAATACATATTCCTAATCCTGTTATACTACACAATATCACAATAATGAGATGCATTTTTTACCTTACAACTCGTACAAAGTATGCAAATATTCAAATATTATGCTCTGATATATGCATATGTCCATAGTAACTAATCTTACATACATCAACCATGTTTCCAAATTCAAGCATATGTAAATTGTAACATAACTCATTAATAAATGCACTGGTTTACTACAAAGTAACCTAGCAGCAAATTACAAAATTAATTCTGACCACAAGCTAACAATCTATATAATTTCGCCTCGCATCTAATAATTCTCTATGTAGGCTTAAGCCCATTTCTCGAATACGCATGTAAATGAAACACTACAAAGGTAATTCTACATACTAAATGATCCTAGTAATTAAGTATACATACTACAAATAATTACAATTATGATGCTGTAATATTCTGCAAAAATCGAGCAAATAACTTACTGACCTTTTTGAAGCTTTGTCTTTCCTTAGAATCTGCCTCTAAGTTTTGCCACCAAATTATGAGTGGCTTCTTCTCGGAGTAACCGTATTGATCTGCAATCCCTCCAGGCTAATACTAAATTTTCTCTTACAAGTTTGGAAAGTATCATTTGGGTCTGAATTGTAATCACACCCTCTATCTCAGTTCTGATATCACTGTCAACCAATCCAATCAAACTTAGCAGACAATGTCCCTCTTGCTGTCTGTCAATGTACGGATCTATAAGAATATGCCCTGTTCACCCTGCTGGCTTCCTTTTGATCCTTAACTAACCTTTTAACACATAGGTGTGATAACGGCAAGCCTTTGTTAAGTCATGCGATCTATTGCCTTTGCTGATTCAAGTTTCCGGTCTCTGGCTGGTCAGGTAACCTTGCATAAGAGTTCAACACTAATCCCACGGCAATCTTTAGACACCAAACACATGGCCGCGGTAATATTCCCAAGACAGGAAGATTATAGCTTATACATGACTTTATATCTGGGGCTTAGCAAACCCAACAATTTCAGTTCAAAAAAACTAGTAGAACTGTAATGGTATCACTGGCAGACACATGATTTTTTAATGGGGGGGAGTATAGTTTAAAAAGATAAGGTTGTTTTTTCTTAAACAATGAAGTAATGTACTATTTTAATTGTGGAAAATAGCGAAGTGGGGTATATGAATCCACCTTCTCCTCCTCACCAAACTTCCTCTAAATCCATCCCTGAATGTGATATCTTATTAATGTCTATAGTTGATGCTGGTCTGCCATCTAAAAATGGATGCTGCTTGAAAGAATACAAACTGAAGAACTTCTTCTCCAAAACTGCTAATTTTGTGAAAGCTTGATGTTAAACATCCAGAAACAGACAAAATTGTTAATTGCTTTTCTAACCATTTTCACTCTCTACATTGCTACAGTGATCAAGACTGGTTTATAACTCTGAAGGGGAATCACAAATGCATACAAAACTCTCAGTATCCATTGAAAATGGACTTCTCTACTATGGTTTACAGAGTTTAATGGTTTTATCAACATAGCATTATCAAATGCATTATAGAAATTGGTTGCCGTGTTATTATGGATTCCTAATCTTTTTATCGATGTTACCGAAATTGATTAAAATCAGATCTCCGCTGTCCTTCATGTATAACAATGGAGATCTTATTTTAATCAGATTGCAATGTTACCAAAAGTGTTTAAAATGATGTTCCTGGGATAATTTAAAACAATAGAGTGTACAAAAATAATTCATCCAGTTAATAATGTCAATAATTAATAGCATGCCTAAAAAAGATATTTTCACTTAATTCCTGTTTATTCATGTTAGTGTAAAGTTGTGATGGTCAAACCAAAATGTAGACTGGTTTTCAATTTGACCTTCTTTATGGTGCTACTACAATGGACAATGTTAGGATGTATTATTTCCATTAGTCTTTTGGCTAACGAAAATTGAGGGGGCAATCTGAATAGATTGCCTCATAATTTAAATAGAGTTTTTGTAAGATTCTTTAGAAATGTGACATTTAATGATATTATAGGTGGATATAGAGCTATGTTGACATTGTTGATGGTATGGCAGTCTATAACAATGAGATCATTCCATTCTGCTATTTATTCAATGGAAGGATCATGTTTACCTGGGGTATATTAAATTTCACATATATCACATATATGTCAAAAGTAAAACGCCTTCTTACCATATGCATGCTGATTCATGAGGATTGCAGGGTACAGTTTTGTGTGCCAAGTGTTCATGACTGATTGCTGAAATTGAAGTTGAATTCCTGACTGCCAGAAAATGAAATATTTCATTATGAAAATTTGTTTGTTGCAGACTTTATATGAGTGGTGAAAACTTGTCTTGAAATTCAGAATTCAAAGGTGGAAGTATATCAATATGTATATACCTGACATGTTTTTCTTGGCTCTATTAGATTTTTATGGTGTTGGTTTTTCCATTCAAGCCAGATGCAGCCTGTAATCATGATTGTTTCTCATCTTGTAGCAATCATGTGGTATATTCATGGAGTGAATTTGGGAATTATTTTTCAAAAATGGTCACAACTAGGTTCCACACAAGAGAGATTTTTTAAATTTACATTTGTTCTGACAAGTCTTTTGCAGAGAGCTGTAGGCTTTATTATCTTGTATCATATATAGATTAAGGGTGATATTTATTTATTGGCATTATTTGTATTTGAAACTTATTCATATCTTTCTCATAGTTTAATGGAAATTTTCAACAATTTAGCTGTAAAGTAACTGTTATCAGGGGTGGATCCAGATCTTTGTTCTACTGGAGTCAACTATGAAAATGGTGGTTTCTTAGTTTAACAAATGTTCAAATTTATTTTGTATTGTTGTTTTAGTGTAGAATATTAATTATACATACCTACCCCCATCCCCACTCCCCTTCCTCTCCCCCAACTGATCCCAATGGTTATTGTTGAAAAACTACTAATCAATTGTTACTTGATTGAGCTTCCATAAAAAAACCACCATATTTTAAGGCAACAGATGTTGAAGAAAACTACAGATGGGAAGTTATCTGACATACTTTTTCATCTTCAGTTTTCAGAAATTCATCTGCAATATTTTCTCATTACGTTTACCACAAGTATATGCCATTTCTGATCTTTAAAGGAGGGTGAGTGGGTGGGTGGCACCTAACTTTAGATGTTACAGTTTTTGCACTACAACTGCAATGCATTTGACAGCAAATGTAATAATACATATTGCTGTGCTGTGCCTATTTTTTAAGGTTTATATACCTCATTTGGTCAAATACATCATGTATTTTGGCTATATGACTTTTAATGAATACAGCAGAAACAAAAATGTATTATAATTAATTCTAACGGATACAAGTCTATGATTACACTGTTGTAATTAAAACTTGGTAAAAAAACAAATATTTAATCAACAGCCACTTGAACAAGCAATTTCATTTTTATTAGTTGCCAAAACTTCAACAAAAATTGACAAAAGTCCAGAAGATTTACATTGAATTTTGAATTAACCAATTTGACATGTATTTGTAAAGTTCTGGTTACTCACTTGTATAATCTGTGATCACTATGGCTTAATAGATGATCACTATAGTGTGAAAAAGTCAGTTATCATATACATTTGGGAAAGGTTGATTGAAAATATCTTTAAAATATTTTGGACTGGGGGGGGGAGTGTTGATGCTAGCAAATACTTGTTCTAGTGACTGTCAAATAAGTGTTTTTACCTATCTTGTAATTACAACAACATAATCTAGGTACTCCTTCTAGTTTTAATATTTCCAATGCATAGTTGCTGCTGTGCTCGTTTGGCCCATTAACGGGGGTATGTAAGAAAGCTTGCCAGTGGCTCCCGTGTGTCAGTGGTTCTTCCAATGGTTTTCCCACAAGGGCTTGTATTGTAAGCAACGATACAAGCCCCTATGGGTTTTCCTGGGTTCTTCCTCAACCAAATACTGTATACAGGCCTCTGTGTATAGCCTATCATGCACTGAAAAATGGTGTTAAACCCATAATAACAACAACAGAAGAAAAAAATCATGTTGCCCAAATACAGGCACATAAACTTTAATTGAGACAACACTATTGTGTGAAATAATATCGTTGGATGTCTGAAATAGTACTGTGGTAAATCAGAAAGAGCATATAACACAAAAAAAATATAAAACACCATGCATGCACTGATCAAGTTACATAGTTTTTATAAGCATGTCGATTAATACCAAGATACAATTACATTTTTAAAGCATGTGGTCAACCTCTTGGTCCTGTCTGCACAAAACCATAGTGGAGCCTACATTACTATGTCAAAAATTATAAATTTTCAAGTCATTAAGTGTATATAAAATAAAGTGAGAGTGAAACATCATAAAATAAAGTGTATATAAAATAAATGAAGATTCAAAAACATCATAAAAAGTGTATATAAAATAAATGAAGATTCAAAAACATAATAAAAAGTGTATATAAAATAAATGAAGATTCAAAAAGATCATAAAATAAAGTGTATATAAAATAAATGAAGATTAAAAAAATCATAAAATAAAGTGTATATAAAAGAAATGAAGATTACAAAAACATCATAAAATAAGTGCATATAAAATAAATGAAGATTACAAAAACATCATAAAATAAAGTGTATATAAAATAAATGAAGATTCAAAAACATCATAAAAAGTGTATATAAAATAAATGAAGATTCAAAAACATAATAAAAAG
>JAECUM010007001.1:0-80540 GCA_016617855.1 Megalonaias nervosa
AACTCTAGTTAATATAAACGGATATTGCTGGTTAATGAGAGGAACCGAAGTATTGTTGAAATATAAGTTGTTGTCAAGTTTGTTTAATTAAGAGTGTATCTACAATGAAACGATTAAAGTACACACGTTACACGTATTGACGGACGGACATTATTTAAGCTCTATTCTAAACAGATGACACTTAATTCGTTCGATCTTTAAAATGTAATAAATTATATTTAAGTTCTGTCCTAAACCAATGGCGCTTAATTCGTTCGGCCCTGGTTTTATTTTCATGTAATCATTTTCTATTACTTCGGACTAGTTAAAAATATTAAGACTGGAACAACAACTAGATCAAATATGGAGGTTCTGTTTAAACCTATTTTGGAATCATCTTTACCTTAAAAGTCCATTATCGCTTTTATTATATATTTGTAATGTTATCATTTGCTAAATGTTACGATGATATGTCTTAAACAATGTAACAGAAAGAAGCGAAACCAACACGTTTAGTAAAATCAGCAAATAATGTATTTATCTAAGTTACAAAGTGAAAGTTTAAGAGGCACATATTGTCCCATCACAAGTCCAAAGTATAGAATGTTCAGAATAAATTTCAATAGTCTTGAATGTCCTGATGTACTACAATGATTCAAACTAGAATGTCTTTGAATGGGATCTCAATAATTCCAAAATAATGTCATAATCCAAGGTTAATGATATGCCTAAAATCTTTTTTCAATAATGTGCTTGTTTATACAGTGTAGGATAATATTCATGTTAATACATTGTACGATAATATTGTAATACGCCAAAGAAGTCTCTGCACCGAGCGAATCCAACTCACGTGTGAATTCTACTAGAAGTCACTTGTTTTCCCCTTATTTCCAAGGGCTTCTCGACATCAGCTGTTGTCTACTGGAAATTCTAACAACGCGCCAAGACTATAAATACTTTCTTCTAATCACTGAATGACCACAAATATCAGAACTTCACATTTGCTTCACAACTTCACAATTGCATGCCAACCTCACAACTGCATAGTTTCCTCTTATTAGCATTCCGTAACGTAGCCCCAGTACTTCACGCCGTGAAATATAAATACAACTCAAACACCAAATACAGAACATTATTTTCCTACTCTACCATCACTAGGTCAGTCAAATCATGATTTTAAGTCTCATTTCGCATGTAATGGAACAATCCCTTCTCAGTTATTCCATTGTACAAATTATCAGTCCCAATCACAAATAGTTCACATGGAGACACACAATCAATCAGCACAGTTAGATTTTAATAGGAGCTATTTGGTTAAAGGCCCACTTATTCGGCTCTGCCCTGAACTCACTAGGAAACTAAATCATGCCATCATGAAATATCATTAACGCTGCACTCTGTGACGTTTGCACTTAGCAACTGGCTAATTACTCGGGCTGACGAATATTTCCCCAATACCGAATTTTCATAATCAAACACCTAATCACAAAGATCTAATAAATCCTTAAAATGGGGACGTAAATACAAATGGCACACACCCTCGATTTATTGCAATATGCTAGGAAAAATTACGTCCAACTCCAAAAAGCTCTTAATCATAACTCCACCTTTGACAAAGCGTAATTGGTGTACGTCAATTTTCTGCGTCTTTCTTCATTTTCAGTTTATTAAAAGGAACACACGTCCATAAAATGCCCAGGCTCTGTGATTTTTGCTTACATTTTTACATTAGTACTGATCGATTCGTTCTTGAATGACGTCACAATTAAGAGCAAGCCAAGCCTTAGACACGGGGTGGGTGGGTCAAGCATACTGTAATTTGGACAATTCAGCTCTTTACTAATTTTAACGATGCATTTCGGGAATTCGCTTTGAGTAAAACAATTTTTAATCTGAAATGATCTAAAAAGAACAATTTAGATATGTATATTTTGTCCTCGATTCACCTTTACGTTTAGCAATCCTTTGACCGTTGACTGCTTATGTTTACCTCTAGAACAGACATGGAGAGAAAGGAAGCTTAATTGCAATATCAGTGACAAAACCATCTCATAGTAATCAGGAGTAGTGTAGTGGGGTAGTTTACGGACAATAGGAATTAGCATTACGGGACCCCAATATCAAATATACGGACAAGATCTATACGGACAAAATATCACTCTGGGGTAGTTTACGGACAATGGGAATTTTGTATAGCGACTAGCATACCCTGGGCCTGTATACGGACAATGGGAATTTTGTATAGCGACTATAGCACACCATGGGTCAATATGACGTCACGGTACTGGAGATTGGTAACAATGTAGCAAGTGGCTGACCTGAATACGCGTGCCTACCACTTTAGGTACAGACAAACACAATAGAGACTGAGAAAGACATATACTAATACAAGCCCGAGATTTATATATAAAGCATTACCTAGACTTGAAATTATGTTGACGGTGTTCATAAATTTGCATAATTATAATGATGCTATAAATAGTTATAATCAAGGGACTGACTAACGCCAAAATGGATGTGACTAAAAGTAACGCTAAAATTACGAAATTGTCCCAGAATTTAACGGAGACTAAACATGTCCCTGAACATTAGATTACATTGGTTTAGACTAAAAGTAGTACTAAAATTACGACATTGTCCCGGACTACAGTGGAGACTGAGAAAATCTGGAACATTAATATTCAAATGACTGTGACTAAAAGTAACGCTAAAATTACGAAATTGTCCCAGAATTTAACGGAGACTGAACATATCCCAGAAGATTAAATTAT
This sequence comes from Megalonaias nervosa, assembly GCA_016617855.1. Lineage (NCBI taxonomy): Eukaryota > Metazoa > Mollusca > Bivalvia > Unionida > Unionidae > Megalonaias > Megalonaias nervosa. Next base: position 2,751 of record JAECUM010007001.1, read on the forward strand.
ATTTGTTTAGTCTAAAAGTAGTACTAAGATTACCAAAATGTCCCAAACTCTAGTGGAGACTGAGAAAAACTCCGGAAGATTGTATTCAGATTGCCGTGACTTAAAATATTGCACTAAATTTCCGAAAAATTTAGCGGACTTGAATGGAAACTGATAACTAGCCAGATGTTTTGGTTGTCAGAAATGGCAAAGACAAAGTGTAGCACTAAATTCTGAAATTGCACCGGACTTTAGCGGAGACTGAAAATAATCCATAGATAAATTTAAAAAATGTTACCAAGACTTAAAGTAGTACTGAAATTATTTAAACTCATACCGACCTTCGCGGAAACTGAAAAATTGTAAATAAAAAATTAAAATAAGCGATACTATAGCGTCAATGGGAATTAGCATTACGGGACCCAACTTTTTCTACTATAGCGTCAAGATTTATAGCGTCAATGGGAATTATCATTACGGGACCCTGCTTTGTACTATAGCGTCAAGATTTATAGCGTCAAATGGCACACCCTGGGACACTATAGCGTCAATGGGAATTTTGTATGGGAACAATAGGAATGGAACAGTTAGGGTTACGTCACGGTACTGGACACTTGCAACAGAGAATAATGTTTCTGTGAGTTAAACATAACTTATACAACAACTAAAAATTTCTTTTTGGGCAAGAAAGAATAAATCTTTTCGAGGCAGTGGAGTTGCCCTGAAAAGGGTCTTTGTCGCGAATGCATAAAACACACCACATATACTATCCAAACAAACATACGCTAACGCATAAAACACGCCACATATACTATCCACACAAACGGACGCGAACGCATAAAACACCGTATTATCTACTATCCACACAAACGGATGAGAATGCATTAAACACACACACACATTATACTATCCTCACCAACGGACGAGAACGCATAAAACATACACCTATTTATTATCCACACCAACGAATGAGAATGCATAAAACACACACCTATATATTATCCACACAAACGGACGAGTATGCATAAAACACACACATATATACTATCCACACAAATGAATGAGAATGCATAAAACATACACATATACTATCCACACAAACGAATGAGAATGGATAAAACACACACACATTATACTATCCACACCAACGGACGAGAACGCATAAAACATACACCTATTTATTATCCACACCAGCGAATGAGAATGCATAAAACACACACCTATATACTATCCACACAAACGGACGAGAATGCATAAAACGCACACCTATATACTATCCACACAAACGTATGACAATGCATTAAACACACACATTACACTATCTACACAAACGTATGAGAATGCATAAAACACACACATATATACCATCCACACCAACGAACGAGAATGCATAAAACACACACCTATTTACTATCCACACCAACGAATGGGAATGCATAAAACACACCATATATATTATCCACACAAACGAATGAGAATGCATAAAACACACACCTATATCTTATCCACACAAACGAATGAGAATGCATAAAACACACACACATTATACTATCCACACAAACGTATGAGAATGCATAAAACATACACATATATACTATCCACACAAACGAATGAGAATGCATGAAACATACACATATGCTATCCACACAAACGGACGAGAATGCATAAAACACACACATATATACTATCCTCACAAACGAATGAGAATGCATAAAACACATACATATATACTATCCACACAAACGAATGAGAATGCATAAAACACACACCTATGTACTATCCACACCAACGGACGAGAATGCATAAAATACACCATACCTACTAACCACACCAACAAACGAGAATGCATAAAAAACACACCTATATACTATCCACACCAACGGACGAAAATGCATAAAAACACACCTATATACTATCCACACCAACGTACGCGAATGCATAAAACACAGTATACCTACTATCCACACCAACGGACGAGAATGCATAAAACATACACACTATAGTATCCACACCAACGGACGCGAATGCATAAAATAAACACACATTACACTATCCACACAAACGGACGAGAACGCATAAAACACAAACATATATACTATCCACACCAACGGACGCGAATGCATAAAACACACCATACCTACTATCCACACCAACGAACGAGAAAGCATAAAACACAAACACATATACTATCCACACCAACGGACGCGAATGCAAACACACACACACACACACACACACACACACACACACACACACACACACACACACACACACACACACACACACACACACACACACACACACACACACACACACAACAGTAAAGGAGTGAGTGTATATAGTCACACTACTCTACATTCACACAAATTGGCAACTTGAATAGTTTCTCTTTTCTAGGGATCTGGTTAGCCCTGAGAAGGGCTGTTTTTCTTGGAACTCCAATTGCACCTGGCTAATGGTGGCACCTACCAGGTCTGGCCCCACAGACGCAACGTCGGCTCCATTCCTGCTCCCAATTGATGTGTGTGGTTGGGAGCGCAGACGGAGTTTGACTGGCTTCATTATTCCAGTCTTCAGTCTGAGGGATAGTGAACACTTGTTCTCTCCTCCTTCTATTCAACACCCTGGGATGATGTTGCTGAAGCTGCGGCTCCAACTCTTGCCGCTGTCTCTCCAACTCCTCCAAGGCCTCCTCCTCCCAATTTTCAATTTGAGGGACAGCGGCTCTCGGTCGTTGTGGTGCTGGTAGTGACTGCGGTGTTCGTAGTGGTTGTGTAGGCGTCTTCACCTCAGGTTTGACCTCACAGACAAGTCTTAGCATGAGATGAGGCAGGATCCTTATCTTGTTTTCTTCTTCTTCTTCCTTCTTCTTTATTTCCTCCTCTTCTTTTAACCTGGCTTCCTCCTGTACCGCCTCCATAGCCAACTCATCTAGAAGGCGCCTGGCATGCTCCAGGTGCATCTGGAGTTCCAACAGTTTTTGTAGTCTGCTCATCTTCTTTTAAGTTGATTAGTCAACAATGGTAGCCAGACTGACGAGTGCTCTGCTTTATATTCCTGGTGCACGAACGTGAAGGAAAACATTCCTTTCACCAAAACTTACCATAGCCAAAAAACAACACATGAAACGCGCGGACCTAAAAGAGACACTCACGTTAACTTTTTTACTTACAAACACAGACATGCATGATTTGACAAGACAGAGAAAGTAAGTGCTTATAAAGACACTTCTTTTTTTTAAACACACACACACACACACACACACACACACACACACACACACACACACACACACACACACACATAGAAATTTGTTTTGGCAATTTGAATTAGTATGTTTTTTCTAGAGTATTGGGGTAGCCCTGAAAAGGGCTGTTTTTTTGTTGTTGATAGGGAGCGATGGCAATCTTTTTTACTGTCTAAGATTGCGTCCCCGTCTGGCAGCAGGCTTTCCTACTTCTCTGTCCATTCTTCTTGTTCTTTCTTGATTTCCTCTCTGAAGACCTCTTCTATCAGATCTTGGGCTATGGCTAACATCCTGACATTCTCTATCTCTTCAGGCTTAGGTATCAGGTTTAGCCTGACACGATGTAAATTGACGTAAGCTTCTTTCAGCTTGGCTAGTCTCGAAGGCATCTTCATAGGTTAACGAGTCAACAGTGGATGACCAGACTGGAGACAAACCCGCTTTATATGGTTCAAACGCGGACGCGAATAGAAAACATTCCTACTCGGTTTTAGTGTCGGAACGTTATGATAGCGAATGTCATGGTGAGGGATAGAGAGAAAGTCAAAGAGCATATATTCACAGTGCTTTTTGAAAAGATAAAACAGACACATTTTTTTTCTTCAAAACGCAACATTTTTTATTCAACCAACAACTAACCACTAGCAAGAAACAATAACATCAAACAAATTATTTTTGACAAGGTTGACAACGTTGTGAAATCATGTGAGATTTCCACTGATGGAAGTCATGAGGCCATTGATGTACCCTACGTTTCCTAGCTAAAGACAAAAGATAGCCATAATGGTCACAAAACCATCGATCTACTTTCTCATCGTTTCTAGAAGAGTGACGATCAAAATAAGTCACTAATTGTTCTAAAGGATATCCAAGACTGCGTTGATGAAGAAAATACACACAATATTATCTACACACCATGGAATCTGTGCCTTGTAATTTCACATTATTGAATCGTGTCGTCTGGGCATTCTTCTCATAAACTCAATGATGTCGTCTTCCAAAGGGGTAATCCATACGAATCAAAATATTCCACACAATCCTCTTGAGGGAAGTAGACGGCAACCCAGTGAGTTCCTGGGAGATGACTGTCGTCAGTGTTGATGACATAAACTTGATGGTCTTGAGGTTTGCGATGAGGTAGTTTATCTTTAGCGCACACGACAGGATTCCAAGAAGCAGTATACGAACTGTTGTTCAAAAGGTAATAAAGTTCCCAGGTATCCATTATTTTGTTTTGTTGGTTTTTTTTCATAGGTAATGATAAGTCATCAATTCAATTCTGACTTTTTGTTTGAAACGCTCTGTCAAGTAGCCGTTTCTTCGCCTTGTCTCCCAACTCTGGGCTAAGAGAGCTTCGATGCAATAGATCTATAGAGTAGTAAATGGAGGGCAGGAATGATCACTCAAGCCTTTATACCACTCATGCAACACTGCTTCTTCCGAGATGAAACTCCAAGCTTCGTCCAGATACTCGTCCAATTTTTCCTCTTGACTCATTACCAGACATTTATCGTGTTGAATTTGACTGTGATGATCGTTTCGACATCCATAACAATATCTCTTGGTCAATTCCGTAATTTTATCCGCCAGGTGTTTGGCAAAACATGACACTAAATGTTGTTCTTGTTCTGGCCATCTGGACTTGACTACTACCTCGTCCTCTTTGTCTTGGTCTTGGGGTTCTGTTTTCACGCTATCCTCCCATTCCATTTCCAAAGATTCTCTACCGTTCAGTGAGGGATAGGAATCTTTCATTGTTTCTGATAGTCTAGAATGACTTCTCTCAAACTGTTGGTTTCTATGGTATTATCGAATTCGGCATAGAAGATGACGTTGACCGTCTCGGTGAGAGCTTCTGCAAACTGAAGTTCCACACGCAGTTGACCGAATTTTATAGGGTGGAAATGTCCGACATCGCTGCCTTGGTCTGGAGTGAAATCAAAGGCCCACAATGTGTAACCTCCTACATAATCTTCGTACGAAATGCCGTGACTGGTGTTGGTTTCTAGTTGTCCGGTAGCTTCGTAGAGGGACAAGTACGATCTCACGTAATTTTTCTGGGCAAAGTTAGGTTCGAAGGGTCTGGTACACAAGGTCTTGCTATCGCGACTGACTTCGATCTTGGACACTTTGTAGTGCTTAAACTGGAAAGGATTTTGATCGTGGGCTCCGTTCAGGGCTGCGTTGCTGATGATGCCAAGGATTAAACGTTTGGGTAACTGTTCTTGGAACAGATGATCGTCGATCTTGGATCGGAGTCCAGCAGTAATGGTGAATGTTTTCACTTCTACACGTCGTATCGGATACTTGGCGGTCGATCTGCTCAATGTTTGACTGATGTCGTTTCTCGCTTTAGGTAACACTTCTATGCGACGCACGTAAAGTCTGGCTTCTTGGATGATGGTTTTGTACTCGTTGGCATGAGCCATCAAATGGAAAGCGACACTGCTGCGATTGAGTCTCAGGAGAAAATCCACTCCGTTCAACAAATACTTCTCTTGCAACCACATGTCCAAATGCAAACGATCCATAAGTTCCAAACTTCGACCTTTTAGGATTTTCTTTCGACGGTCGTTAAAGCCCACATTGTGAGGATCGTCATCGGCTGTCAGGGCTGTGTCGTTAAAAGTGTCTTCACCTGCGGTGTCAGGTTTCCATACCACGCAAGCATCCAGATGAGTGTTCTTGGCCTCTTTACCGTACGTCAAGAGATTTTCCAGGTGCGCTCGGTGAGGGTAAGTATCCATACTGCTGCTGACCAGTTTGTTATTCAAGTACAAATCCACTTCGCTGAACAAGGAATGCATGAAATTGTTGACGTGAGCTACTCTGGCATCGGCACCCGGATTGGTGTTGTAAGTTTTGATCACTTTGAGTTTTAGGTACAAGTAACTGCTATTCAGAACGATGTAATCTTCGGGTTGTCCTTTGATTTCAAACTCGATGGGAGCTGAATCCGTCAAAGAGGAGACGGGATGAAATTCGACCCATTGGTATTCTTGCATCGTCATCATGGTGGGTGGCATGGCAAACAGATCCAGTTCCGACTTGGAACAAGCGCAAGACTCGGTGTATCATTTTCTCTGATTTAATAATTAAAATTGTCTAACTCTCGGACGGTTTTTCTTTTCTTAGTCTTTCTAGCTCTAGAGGTGTGAAGTCCTCTGAAGGGGTGTCTTCGTCGTCTTTTTCTGCCTTGTCCTTGCTGTGGCGTCAGAGAGGCAGGAATGCCTGACTCGGCATTACCCAGGGCATTTATAGGAGTTTCTCGCCGACCCAAAAGGTCTTTACCCGTTTGAAGCAAACATTTTTGCCTGCTCTCAAGAAAGCTTCTTTGGGATTTTGTTTGTCAATGATGACATTTTGGAGAAATTCTTTACCTTGCGTTAACGCGGAATCTTTTAAGGCGGGCAATCCCCGTGTCACAATCGGTTTCAAAACGGGAACCACTGTACAAAAGGCCGATTTGAGCATATCACCTAAACCATGTCCTCGCTGTCGAGCGACTCCTTGGTACACAGGATACATGACTGAGAAAAAGTTAGAGTAATCGTTTTCGAAAATGGAGTTTCACTGTGACTTTCCCTTTGGTGAATGGAATATTTTATCCCAGATCTCCTTTTATAGTAATGTTGACAGTGTCGAAATAAGACTTAGTGTCAGCCAAATAGTGAGGATGTCCAAATTCGCGGTGAACGTGATAGGTGTTTCCACCTTCCTCGTCAGCGTTCATGGCAGAATCCACTTTGAAAGGAATGACACGCAGTAACGGTACGGAGGTGTGTCCCACCACGTTGTACTCCGCCACATTGGAGTACACAAAAATCAAATTCAGTCCTTGGTTCATTTCTGCAGGAAATCTAAAATATTTCGCAAAAATCCAAATTGCCAGTAATGGCTGGTATTTCGTTTTTCATCTTGATCAACTTAGTGTCTCCACCTAAAATATCATACAATTCAGGACAAAATGTAATGGCCAATATTTTGTCCTCTGAAAATTTCATCATAAGACGACGAGCTATTTTGTGGTACTCAAGGTGATACTTTTTCTGGTTCTCTCCAAGGCTTTGGCAAACACGGCATTGAATTTGGTAGAAATCGTGTTCACCAAATGTTGACCACTAAAATAATAACCTGCAGGAATGGTCAACAGATAGGTGAATCGTTTAGTTGTGGAGTCTTGTGATTTCATAGAGTCAGCTACACTGCTACGTTCATCCATGGCTTGTTGCACTTGTTCGTCATAAACTTCTACCGTAAAAGTGTTTTGATTTTCGACGTTGTTTTTGATTTGTGTAGGGTGAGTCATTTTCACTAAAACCAATTCCCAATGGGCTTCGTGATCCAATTGGATGGCTTGAGGTAATTTGGCCGTGTAACAGCATAAGGTGTTATTGGGAAACACCTCCATGGAACTGTCACTGGGTAACGTTAAGTAAAATTGGTTGTTCATAATTCCAGTTCTAGTGTCCGAGGAGTCATTGGAAGTCAGAGGAGTGTCTAAAAGAGGATGGGTAGGGTGACTTTTCGAAGGAGGACTAACGTTGGACACAAGACTCCCGTTGAAGAAATATTTCAGAGACGGATTGGGAAGAAGGTAACCAATGCAACTGCTAAGTAAAATGGTCCACAATTGTTTGTCTCTTTGTTGCAAACTCAAATTGGCAATGGCAGCACCGATGACACAATACACCACAAAGATTTGGCAGAAAAAGACGATTTGCGTTTAGGCACACGTTCTCCACACCACACCCACAAGGGCTGCTTTTGTAGATCTTGCAGAGAAGAACTGGGCGACGGAGTGGTTACTGCAATAGCTGAGGCTGTGTTGAAGGGCATGATGGTCACTTCTTTTAATAGTCGATGAGTTGCGAAGCGTCGATCCAAGAGTCAAAACTGGGAGGATATCCTTTCCAACGTACTTTGACTTCTTTGACACGTCGTTTTCCCACTTTTCGGGTTCTTCGATCGAGAAAGCGTTCGATCTCGTACACGTCGTCTTCTTTTTTGGTCACACGTTGTAACTCAGGCAAGTAAAACGTTCCTTTTAACACTTCCCCGTTCATGTCTTCCAATTTATAGACGGGAGGATGACGGCCACGCACAAGTTCGGTGACACGAAACAATTCGGTGGTCCAGTTGGGTAAGTACCCCTTGTCGAAAGTGCGTTTCGTTTTGCCAATGTGCACCCAATCTCCTGATGCCAACACTCCATCTTTCTTGGGGACAGTCACTGTCGGAGACGCACCAAACAGGCGCTCGAAGACGGTCACTTCGTTGTCGGGAGTCACTTCTTGGGGGGCACGTCCGATGCTCCGATGATAAGATTGGTTGTACGATTGGACGAGGTGTGGCAAGACGTCGATGTACTTGAGAGTGTGTTGATGCGTAAAATATTTCCACATGCGTTCTTTCAAGGTGAGTTGAAAACGTTCCACGATGCTGGCTTTGGTTTCGGGATTCTTGTTGTGAAAAAATGTATGTCACGTTTCTTCAATTCTTTTTGGAAAGCTTGGTTCAGAAATTCGGTGCCTTTGTCAGTTTGCCATCGAAGAGGGTGACGTCCGCTTTGTTTCGACACCAGTTTGAGGACTCGCACTAACTCACTGCTCGATTTGGAAGTCAATGGTACGACCCAAGCAAATTTTGAAAAGACGTCGATGACACAAAACAAATACTTGTAACCACGATTGTAGGTGGCCAAATGATAGACATCAGCTAAATCGGCTTGCCATTGATGATCGATGCCCTCCACTCGGGTGCGACTTCTGGAAAATTTTCGTCGAATGGGTTTGTGTAACGTGTACATGGCTTGTTCTTTTAATCAGCGTTGCACGTGAGGTAAACGAACACTTTTCAGTCGAGTTTTGGCAGCACGATACAATTTCTGAACTCCTCCGTAACCTGCAGGATGGGATGGATCGTAGTAAATGCTGGCTAACACCTTCTCTATTTTTAAATAAGTGATCCACTCTTCACTGATTCTCCTCTTTTCTTCGTGTGGTATTTTCTTGGATTGTAATGCTTTACGTGTCCGACGAGCGATAGGTGTCGAGGAGGAAGATGTCTGAACTGGGGTAATCAGCTCTTTTTTCACTTCTGGTTTCCCTTCTTTCTTTTTCTCTTCTGAGAAGGAAGGGGTAGCCATCATCTTTTTAATCCAACCAATTCTGGATGTAGGTGGTGTTGTTAACTTGCGTACTTTTTCTGGTGGAGTTTGAAGCTCTTCTTTTTCTGTCTTGATCACTGGGACTAGTGGTGGTGGACTTTCTGTCTTGATTACTGGGGCTAGTGGTGGTGGTGGTGGTGATGGACTTTTCATCAAGGCCTTAAAATCTTTCAGAGTGGGTAGAGCTGTTTCGTCTAAAGCTTTCTGGTGAAAGAGTTGCATTCGTTGCAACAATTGACCGTAAGGTTGAGATTTTTCCGTTTCTGACAAATCGCTGCGATCCATCAATGATTGCAATTCGTGTTGTAACTGGGACATCTCGGTCAAATGAGGATTGGGAGGTAAATGCGGTGTTCGTTGTTTTTTCCAACGATGGTATTCCATCCATCGTTTGTAAGGCACTAAAGCCAGTTTTCGTCCTTCCATCGGTTTTCAAGGATCACGTCTGAGATCTTTTGACTCCAAAGGTCCCTTTTATCTTCTTGGACCTTTTTATCTTCATCCTCCCAGGACGTTTCCCAATAGTCCTTTCAGCAAGGGTCCCCCTATTGTTCCCATTACTCCTTTCAGTAAGGGTCCTCCTATCGTGCCCATTACTCCTTTCAAGACATTCAGACAACATTCGCTCACGGTATCGATGACATCCTTGGAGGCAGATTGAATGAGTTTTTTTCGCATGGGTGGAGGAGCTTTGGACAGGACGGACAACATGTCCCAATATTTGGCTAAACGAGGTGGCAGTCCTTTCCTTTTATTTCCTTTGGGGGTAGAAGAGGAATATCTTTTTGGGGTGACATCTTTCTCGCTTGGTTCGTTGGTTCTGTGGCACACAGCAAAAAAATACACTAACGTCGATGACTTTTCACACGGTCTTTTATCCTTTTTTGGGGACTGTCGCTTCGTCATAAAGGTGACGATGTGTTTTCCAAAATCACCAAAGAATCCTCCTCTTTGGTGACTCCTCTTTTTCTTTGGATGCGTGTGTCTTTTCTGGGGGTGACGTCTATGTTTGGCTAAGAGTTTTTTCGGATGACGAAACTATCCTTTTCTTTTTCCTTTCTGGACATTAGAACGACGATGAGGAGATATCTTTTGGTGCACAATATACACTAAAGTCCATGGCTTCACATGCGTCCTTTTATCTTATTTTGGCTAGTGGTCATAGATGTAAATATATTTAAGAGTTTTGGTCATGTGTGGTAATAAAAGACTAGGCAACCATCCTCCTCTTTGGTGATTTCTTCTTTTCTTTCAACGAGTGTGTCTTTTCTGGGGGTTACGTCGATGTTTGACTAAGTGGTTTTTTGGATGACGAGACTGTCCTTTTCTTTTTCCTTTTCCTTTTAGGACAGAAGAACGACGATGGTGACGGTGTGCACTTCTTGGTGGGGCCATCTTTGGGCGTTCAGGAGCACAACAACACTAAACCTATCGTTTGCGTCAAGTCTTTTTATACTGGAACGCGTCGCCACTGATTGACTTTACGTCGTATCAACTTGATGACAGGCATCACAAGTCTTGGAGGAGTTCGCAACGGACTAAATCGGGACAGTTCTTGCTTGGACAAATTCAGTAAACTCTATAACACACCCGTTCTCTCTTGGACTTTGATTTTGGGGGTAGGTACTTTGTGAGCAGCGGCCACTGCCGCTAAAGAGGAAGAGGGTGTCACCGCTGGAGGAGAACTTTTTGGAGACGCTCTCTTGCGGGTAGAAGCTGTTTTCTGTGGACGTTTCTTTTTCTTTTTCTGAGGCTGTGGCCTGGTCTTGACACCGTTGCTCTTTTTCATTTTCTTCTGAGTACGTTTGGGCGTGACTTTTTTCTTGGGCAGAACTTTGGGAGCATTGGGATCCCATTGTAAGAAGGAACGAATGATGACACCTCCTAGAGAACGGTTTCCTCCAGGTTTCAAAATGATTTGCTTTTTGGTTTGAGTGTCAATGCGAGGATCGGATAACTGCATCAAGGCTACTTTGTTTTTCTCAAAACACGTTTGGTTTGATGTGGAATCTGAATGATGCCTTGCAGTAATTGACGTGCTGTCACCGTAAACCATCGTAAGACTTCTTTGAGACTAGCTTCTAAGACACGAGCACGTATTTGTGGATTTTTTCGCGACTGATACCGTACAAGGCACGAATCAGTTTGATGGGAAGATGATACGGAAGGGAAGTCATGTTGATGATGTGTGAGACAGAGCCAAAGTGCCCGAGGTTTTTATAGACTGTTTTTTGGTGATTGTGATTGTTGTTAAGTCGAAGAAGGGGATATGTACACGACAGGCCCTCCGTCTTAGCACCAGTGGTGAAACAGATGGGTACGAAATCGCAAATAATCGGGAGTGGTGGGTTTTAAATCCACGAGTAAATAAGCGTGTGGGGTTTGAGTGGCATCGTCGTTCGGATGAGTCAGCCAAGGTGTTCCTAACTGTTTGGCTAAGACTTGCACTTGCGATTTATCTCTAGGGCTTTTAAACAACACCACGTAATGAGCATTGAGACTGATGTTACGATGGGCTTTACTTTGTTGAAACAAATTTTGAGTGATGAAAATGACACCGGCATTACGATGATGCCCTTTGCGCGTAAACCAGAGTTCAATTTCTTCTTCGTCTTCTCCTAACATGTCGTCAAAAATAACCAGATGGGTTTGACTAGGGTCAGACACGATCCCGTCGTCTTCGCCAGGAATGCCTTCCACAAAGACAATGGAATCGTCCTGACTTTCTCGCAGAAGGCTGTACGCCGATTGCCATTCTTTGTAACATCACACGATTCGTTGAGGTGGACGATCGATCAAATGATGTTTATGTTCGATCAAACGTTTGACAAATTCGGTTTTGCCTGAACCGCTAGGTCCGGCAATTGGCATGTGAAAGGGATGGCGAAGATACAAGGCCTCCCAACTAGTCCGATTTACGTGTTCGTCAATGACTTTGACAGTGGAGGATGAGGGAGCAGAGACAGTAGAGGTAGCCATAGTAGTGTAAGAAATGTCACTTTTGACGCGAAGACAGAAAAGACAAGAGTTTTTATACTTTTTTCAGGACACGTTTATTGTCATCTTTAATTGTGAACAACACGAAAGACAAAAATACATAAAAGCCAAATGGTTAAGTACATGATCATAAGACACATCAAAACGATCATAGTGGAATATAAACAAGTCTCTGTACAACAACATTTGTGGTGACCAAGAGGTGGAATTGTAGGGGCAGTTTGTAATGTTCTTAGAGTCTCTACACTCCTTGGCACAGTCACACAAGTGTCTTCCCGGAATGGTCCTTCGGGGATGTCGATAACGATCCTGTCCTCTCCTGAAGGGAGTGGTTCTTCTGGGAGTGGTGGTCCGTTTTTATACCTCTTTTTGTCGGAGGCAATAAGATAAGATAAGAATTCTTTATTTCAGACTACATAGTCCATACATCTAAATTAAAATACGGATGTAAAGTTAAACATTGTAAACATAAAAGAACATATATGTCATACGTACAAGTATACAGATACATCTACAACAATTAACTGCGCCCTGCATTGTTAAGAATGAAATTAAGTGGCACATTTAAAGAGTAATTTGTTCCATCTACTAATAATATGAGAATTTAAATGAATGTCATAGTTCCAAAGTGATTTCAATATACAGTTCTCACTATTAGATAGTCTTGTTATCATTGAGAATACATACTTTCTCATTACTTCCTCAAAACTGAATACATTATAATTTACAAACATGTTGGAGGCACTGTTCCATCTAGGAAGACCTAATAGAAAACGAAGACTATTATTATAACCAATTACTAGTTTTCTTTTCATACATTCACTAAAGTTTGTCCAAAGTGGAGCACAATACATAGTGCAGCAATAAGATTTGAATAACCTAATTTTGATACTCAATGAACAATTCTTAAATTTGCGTAGAAGCATGTTTGTTCGAGTACACAAATATCGATAATGTCTCATCATATCTTCATTATCTGACTGATTGGATTTCAAAATATGACCCAAATGCATATAACTGTCGACAATAAATGTACTTTCTGCAAAGAGATGGTCGTACTCCAGTGGCAAATCTAAATTGTTCAGTCACTAACTTGCACATAACACACCGTTCAGAAGTGTCCTCTTGAACTAAGTTTACGTTGTGTAAAAGATTTTGGTAACCCTCTAACTCTTCTTCTCATTCGTTTGCGTGGATAGTAGATAATGTGTGTGTTTTATGCGTTTGCGTTCGTTGGTGTGGATAGTATATGTGGTGTGTTTTATGCATTCTCGTTCGTTGGTGTGGATATTATATAGGTGTATGTTTTATGCATTTGTGTTCGTTTGTGTGAATAGTATATATGTGTGTATTTTATGCATTCTCATTCGTTGGTGTGGATAGTATATATGTGTGTGTTTTATGCGTTCTCATTCGTTTGTTTGGATAGTGTAATGTGTGTGTGTTTTATGCATTCGCGTCCGTTGGTGTGGATAGTATAGTGTGTATGTTTTATGCATTCGCGTACGTTGGTGTGGATAGTAGGTATGGTGTGTTTTATGCATTCTCATTCGTTTGTGTGGATAGTAGGTATGGTGTATGTTTTATGCATTCGCGTCCGTTTGTGTGGATAGTATTTATGTGTGTGTTTTATACATTCTCATTCGTTGGTGTGGATATTATATGTGTGTGTTTTATGCATTCGCGTCCGTTGGTGTTGATAGTAAATAGGTGTGTTTATGCATTCTCATCCGTTTGTGTGGATAGTATATAGGTGTATGTTTTATGCGTATTTGTTCGTTGGTGTGGACAGTATAATGTGTGTGTGTTTTATGCATTCTCATTCGTTGGTGTGGATAGTATATAGGTGTGTGTTTTATGCATTCTCGTTCATTTGTGTGGATACTATATGTATGTGTTTTATGCATTCTCATTCGTTGGTGTAGATAGTAAATAGGTGTGTGTTTTATGCATTCTCGTTTGTTGGTGTGGATAGTATATATGTGTGTGTTTTATGATTTCTCATTCGTTTGTGTGGATAGTATATATGTGTGTCTTTAATGCATTCTCATTCGGTTGTGTGGATAGTATATGAGTATGTTTTATGCATTCTCGTCCGTTTGTGTGGATAGTATACATGTGTGTGTTTTATGCATACTCGTCCGTTTGTGTGGATAGTATATAGGTGTGTGTTTTATGCATTCTCATTCGTTGGTGTGGATAGTAAATAGGTGTATGTTGTATGCGTTCTCGTCCGTTGGTGTGGATAGTATAATGTGTGTGTGTGTGTGTGTTTTATGCATTCTCATACGTTTGTGTGGATAGTAAATAATGTGTTTTATGCGTTCGCGTCCGTTTGTGTGGATAGTGTATGTGGCGTGTTTTATGCGTTAGCCTCCGTTTGTGTGGATAGTATATGTGGTGTGTTTTATGCATTCGCGACAAAGACCCTTTTCAGGGCAACTCCACTGCCTCGAAAAGACTTATTCTTTCTTGCCCAAAAAGAACTTTTTAGTTGTTGTATAATTTATGTTTAACTCACAAAAACATTATTCTCTGTTGGACGTGTCCAGTACCGTAACGTCACCCTACCTGTTCCATTCCTATTGTTCCATACAAAATTCCCATTGACGCTATAGTGTCCCAGGGTGTGCCATTTGACGCTATAAATCTTGACGCTATAGCACAAAGCAGGGTCCCGTAATGCTAATTCCCATTGACGCTATAGTATCGCTTATTTTAATTTTTTATTTACAATTTTTCAGTTTCCGCGAAGGTCGGTATGAGTTTAAATAATTTCAGTACTACTTTAAGTCTTGGTAACATTTTTAAAATTTATCTATGGATTATTTTCAGTCTCCGCTAAAGTCCGGTGCAATTTCAGAATTTAGTGCTACACTTTGTCTTTGCCATTTCTGACAACCAAAACATCTGGCTAGTTATCAGTTTCCATTCAAGTCCGCTAAATTTTTCGGAAATTTAGTGCAATATTTTAAGTCACCGCAATCTGAATACAATCTTCCGGAGTTCTTCTCAGTCTCCACTAGAGTTTGGGACATTTTGGTAATCTTAGTACTACTTTTAGACTAAACAAATATAATTTAATCTTCTGGGATATGTTCAGTCTCCGTTAAATTCTGGGACAATTTCGTAATTTTAGCGTTACTTTTAGTCAGTCATTTGAATATTAATGTTCCAGATTTTCTCAGTCTCCACTGTAGTCCGGGACAATGTCGTAATTTTAGTACTACTTTTAGTCTAAACCAATGTAATCTAATGTTCAGGGACATGTTTAGTCTCCGTTAAATTCTGGGACAATTTCGTAATTTTAGTGTTACTTTTAGTCACATCCATTTTGGAGTTAGTCTTTTCCTTGATTATAACTATTTATAGCATCATTATAATTATGCAAACTTATGAACACCGTCAACATAATTTCAAGTCTAGGTAATGCTTTATATATAAATATCGGGCTTGTATTAGTATATGTCTTTCTCAGTCTCTATTGTGTTTGTCTGTACCTAGAGTGGTAGCCACGCGTATTCAGGTCAGCCACTTGCTACATTGTTACCAATCTCCAATACCGTGACGTCATATTGACCCATGGTGTGCTAGTCGCTATACAAAATTCCCATTGTCCGTATACAGGTCCAGGGTGTGCTAGTCGCTATACAAAATTCCCATTGTCCGTAAACTACCCCAGAGTGATATTTTATCCATATAAATCTTGTCCGTATTCGATATTGGGGTCCCGTTAATTCCCATTGTTCGTAAACTACCCCACTACACTACTATCAGGTCTAATTTATATGAAGTCATCCTTATGACGCCATTCTTTTCATTAATACACACACACACCCCAAAGAAAAAAGATTTCTGAACCGATCTGTATTAAGAAAAAAGGAACCGGATGTTATTAAACGTTTTCCTTATATCGTAAAACTAGGGCAATAATCACACCTTTACATTTGACTGTAATAAATATTCCAAAACATGACAATAACTGACCAATAATATCATCCATGCCGGTAACTTTTGAAAAATCAATCAATGGAGAGAGTTGGATATTTTCTGGTAAATTGATGGGCATACTTACTTGCGAAAGCAATATAAATTAATACCACCTGTTCACCTCCCCACTCGGCTCAAATTACTTATTCAATATAAAATTATATCCGCCTCAAAGAAATTGCCTCCTTTATCATTTCATGTTAACAAACGGAAGAGTGTCAACATCATGGCATCCCCTAAGTAAAGCATCAGCTGATTCTGAGTCAGCTTTTTTAGCCACAGTGTCGTAGTGCTCTCTTTGTTTCTCTATACATCGTTTATCCCATGACCAATTGTTGAATTCAAAAAGGAATAGCTCTACATGCAACGAACTTCTATTCAAATGAGTGCACTTGTCTGGACATAAGTCAAAACCACCAGAAAAGCAGATTCCGTTTTTCATTGTATTTTTGTAGGTAATCTTTTCAGCGTGGTTATAGTGATACCTGTAGTGAATGGACGCACGTGGCTTTGGGACCTTCTGTTCTGGGGTCAAATGGTTTTCGTGGTAAGCTTCGTCCACTTGACCTGCTTGATTTGCCTGAGATAAACCACCTTGTCTTTTCTGAAAGTAGAACTTATATTCCTCTCTGTGAAAATCTCAAATGTACTGGCAGAAAACATTAAACTGACCAAAATATACATCGGAGACGACCGAGTCAAAAATTTGGTCGAATGACATATTATGTTTAGCCTCTAGATGCTTCCTAAGCTCAACAATATGCTGAACTTTTATAATAACAGGAAAGTATGCCATGCATCTCATTACCTCCCTTTGCCCTGTCATGGCTCTTGTTTTCTCTGATGCATGTAGCCACAGTTTGTTTTGGAACATTCCATAGAATCCAATGACTACAGGTTTTCCGTCTTCAAAAACTAAATTTTCTGTTACTCTTGTTACAAACATAGTATCCGCGTCAATGAAACCTACGTATGTTTTGTTTGTAAATTTCTCCGGATAGAAGTAATCTCTCTGCATTCGTTCGTGGCCACTGTTTTTGTATATTTTGGGATTTATTGGTTCCTGGTAGGCGACTCTAGGATAAGGGTATCTTTTAGACAAGGTTTCTCCTACTTTGTGGTCCTGTGCACTTTCATCGTCTAGAACAACCACTAGCGATACATTTCCTGGCCAGAAATAACGCAAACTCGGCACCAATATGGTATCGTATCGGCCTACTTGTTTACTGAACATTCTCAAATATAAAGCAAGGTCGTCCAGCGGCGATCTCAGTTCGTATCTTGAAGAATTATGCTCTTGAATAACTTTGTCCTTCCTAACACTACGTGACATGAGCCAGAGGAAAAGATTAAATACTGTGAACAGGGCCATACACGTGTATGCCACTGTGAAGATGAAACTTTTTATCCGGGATATGTGCTTCCAACAAACTCTGCATTCGATCCGCATTTTAATCCGACACAGTTTTTCCAACGAGAGAGAATAAGATCAGCAAATGTTTTTCGTGTTTTGACCTAAGTCAGGTAAACTGCACAGAGCCATTCGTACAAAATAGATAGCACATTAATCCTGTCATAGTTAGATACTGAGTTGCACTGGAGGGAGAAATAACATTGATGATGATAAAACAACAAGAACAGCAGCAACAATGAAATTAATAACCTAGTATGCTTTTTCGACGGTACATTTTGGGTAGTTTTAGTCATTTCTTTGGATCATTTCTTTGTTCCGTTATTTTTCCTTTATTTGATGTTCATTCAACATTTTTGTTTCAATTGTTATGGTCAACCAAAGAACAGAAAATGGAACTTCAAAACATATATTGTGCAGTTTAAGAAGAAAATCAGATAAAGGCAATATGGATTAAGAAGAAAATCAAATAACAAAGACAATGTGGATATCGACACTGATGCAAATAGCATACTCAGTATTTAAGTAGACTTGGATACAAAAGACACCTCCGATTTATATTAAATAATTCAGCAATATAAAATCAACATATACTGGTTACTTAGTGTTACGTATCGGCTCGTTTAAAGTAACACAAAGAAAAGAGTGACTACAACAAGCTTTGTAAGTTTTAAAAAAAATAATTTATTTCCCTAGAAAACACGGTGAAAAGGTAAACATATAAAACAAGACTTACGATTTATGAAGAAGATCCTAAAATGTGTCCTAAAATTGTGAAAAACATAAGTCCTGTGAATAAACAGTTCTAAATTGAAGTCTGAATCTCAATTCCGTTCCAAGATGGCGGATGATGACGTCAGACGAAGGTTAAACACAAATGTCCAGAATTTTCACTGTGAATCACAATTTGTATTGTCCTGTTCCAATTTAGAATTAATTTCAGCAAGTGTCTTTGTCCAAAGCCAGTTGTGTAGTTCTCCAGGGAAAATTATTATTTAAAAGGTAGATGAAGTAGAGCTATCGTCAATAACAAAAAACACATGTTATTCTTCATACGTACGAACGAACAACTCTTTCCAGCACAAAAGAATACCTTTTTCTTAAGGTATTTAGAAACTCTATAAGATGTTACGATGTGACTCTCTAAGATGTTAAAATATGACTCTCCAATATGACTCTAGACTAGTTCGCAGCTACCTGAGTATTTTAAAGCAAACTAATACGTCATTTCATGCACATGCATGAAGAAATCATGGAGATTTCGAAATATCGCCAACGTAGTATAGAATGTCAACAAGTATTATTAGTAATGACCGTGGTCACAACCAATCATTTACATAACTATTTCCGACTGTTTACGTAATATGACAAGACCGTCATGCAAAAATCGTGCTTACGCGAGTCACATTTACATTCTAAATAAACACGATGTTTCTAACAAAATATCAGACCCTGTGAACATAATCATCATCATCATAATGATTATATTTAATGATATAAAAATGAAATAAAAATGAAATCAAAAGAATTAGAAAGAATTCGAATTTTAACACACATATAATTTAACTACAGGGTCGTAACACTTTCCCCCATAAAGAAAAAAGAAAGATCTATGTAATAAAGTTTTCTTTTTTACCAGATGTAAACTATACATGAGGTAAAAAAAAATACATAAGAAGAACTCTTATGAATTATACAAAGGTGTATATGAAAATGATATTTCTATACACGGGAAAGTGCATCTGCAATTAAATTGTCTTTTCCTTTGATGTGCCTGATGTCAAGATTGTACTCTTGCAAAAATAAACTCAATCTGAATAGTCTTTAATTTTTATTTTTCATTCTGTTGATGAAAGTAAGGGGGTTGTGATCACTAAACACAACAACTGGAGAAGGAGCTGAGCTAATATAAACTTCAAAAATGCTGTAATGCCAGTATTAAAGCTAAGCATTCCTTCTCGATTGTTGAGTAGTTTCTTTGGTGTTTATTTAATTTCTTAGAGAAATAACACACTGGGTGTTCTACACCATTTTTGTCATCTTGAATCAAAACTGCCCCAACTCCAATATCACTTGCATCCACAGATAGTTTGAATGGTTGACTGAAAATCTGGAGCTGTTAAAACTGGTGCATTTTTGAGTATGGCCTTTAATCTATCGAAAGCCTCTTGACATTTCTCAGTCCAAAGAAACTTGTTTTTCTTTCTCAACAAGTTTGTCAGAGGTTCAACAATATCAGAAAAATTGGAACAAAATTTGCAATAGTACCCAACCATACCCAAAAACCGCATCATCTGTTTTTTACTGACAGGCACAGGAAATTCAAAAATAGCCTTGACCTTAGCATCTATAGGTTTAACCTGACCATGTCCCACAATATGTCCTAGAAAAGTAACACAAGCACGGCAAAACTCACATTTAGATAAATTAATAGTCAAATTTGCATCCGTGAGTCTGTCAAAGAACTTCCGAATCGTGGCTAGATGTTCTTTCCAGGTGTTGTTGTAGATGATGACATCATCAATACAGGCATCACAATTGTCTAGACCAGAAGTAATCATATTCATAAGGCGTTGAAAAGTACTTGGAGAACCCTTCATCCCAAATGGCATTACTTTATACTGGTAGAGTCCATCTGGAGTCACAAATGCCGAAATTTCTTTTGCTCTTTCCGTTAGTGGAATTTGCCAAAAACCTTTCAGAAAGTCGAACTTAAAGACGTATTTGGCATTTCCAATTTTGTCGATACAGTCATAGATTCTTGGCAATGGAAATGGGTCTGTTTTTGTCACACTGTTTACCTTCCTATAATCAGTACACATTCGGAAAGTTTTATCCGGTTTCGGAACAAGAATGCACGGTGAACTCCAATCACTCTTACTAGGCTCTATAAAATCATTTTCCAGTAGATACTGAATCTCCCTTTTTAAGTATTCTTGTTTGAAAGGGTTCATCCTGTATGGGTGTTGTTTCATGGGTTTTGAATCTACTATTTCAACGTCGTAAAAAATTTTGTTTGTCCTTGTAGGTACGTCTGGAAACAAATGTTCATATTCAGACAATAATTGTTTAAGTTCACTTTTTTCTTGTTTTTGTAAAAGAGAAAGTTTCTGGTCTAGATTTTCCATAACTTCCGAATTCCGAAGATTGGTTGTTCCAAGATCAGTAGAATCCAACAGAATTCCTTCATTCAAATCCTCAGTTGGTGGGACAGGTACAACTAAATTAATTGCATGACTTACCTGGCTATTTCTTTCAACATAATAGTACTCCATTAATTTACTAAGACTTGAGTACTAATATTATAATTTAACTCATTCATTTCTTCTTTACTTTGTAAGGGCCATAAAATCTAACTTGAAGAAAATTCTGCAGAATGAGCAAGAGAGAATGGACTTTATTACGGGACTCAAAAATTCACTCTAGTAAACTTCGGTGAAACCATAGTTTCACTTTTCACTTGAACTGCTGAATGCCAAATTCAAGTATAACAAGCTGGAACATTCCAGACTTGAAATTTGACCTTTGATCAAATTGAATAAATTTGAAAAGGCCAAATTGAGCAAAATTCCTCAAAGGAATTACCTCTGGAAAACTTGTTGACGCACAACAAATTTTTGTTGCCTGACTTGGTCTTTGGTAAGGGATCAACACAACCTACCATAATTCTACTGAATGGTTCGTCAAATGCAGGAATTGGTTGCAGATGAGCTTTAGGTATCTTTTGATTTGGTTTTCCTACAATTTGACAAGTATGACAAGATCTACAAAACTTGCACACATCACTTTTGATTTTTGGCTAATAGAAGTGAGTCAAGATCTTGTGATACGTTTTATTTATCCCTAAATGACCAGCCAGAGGAGTTTCATGGGTCAAACTAAGCATTTCCTGTCTGTAAGGTTTCGGAACCACAATCTGATATTTCACTGACCACTCGTCACTAGCAGGAACCGTGGGAGGTCTCCATTGTCTCATAAGAACTCCATTTTTAATGAAGTAAAAGACAGGTACTTCAGTTGCTTCAGTTCCACTAACGGCCCGCTGAAACAAACAGGAGATCTCAGGATCTTTCTGCTGTTTGACGATAAGTGATTGTCGTTTGTCACCCTGATCAGAAAAAAGAGAATGAGTATTCAAAAGAGGATCACTATGATCAATACCTTTTGACTGATCCAAATTAGAAGTGAAGGTGACCTCATCAAAAGCCTGACCAATACATGTGTCTTCTAAAGGAATACATTCCTTATCAAAATCATTCTCAAGAGCTTTCTTTGCCATAGCTCTGGTAACTGAACAAGCTGAATATAAATCAGGGATTTCATTTACAACAGGATCAACTTTCTGATCCAAAGAAGGCTTGTCAGCTACAAGTGGATTAACCACAACCTTGTCTCCAGCTAAGTCATTGCCTAGCAACAAATGAATGCCCTCAACGGGTAAAGTAGACACTACACCGACTGTCACAGGTCCTGAAACTAAGTCTGATGACACATTAACAGAATGGACAGGAACATTAACAAAGCCGCACTCTACTCCCTGAATGAGAACACTCATTAGAACAGGTCTTCTCAGAAGAAGGCAAAATACCTGAAACTAAAAGACTCTGAAAAGCGCCTGTATCCCTCAAAATTTTAATAGGGATAGGATTGGCCAAAACACCCAAGAGTGATATAGAACCCTTCGACATGAATGGTTCAAAATTCTCCATAACACAATCAGACTGAGGTTTTCCAAACCCAACAAATGTTTTGTTTTCAATACATGACCGTGACCTGGACCTCTTAGCAATAAGAGCATTTGGGATAGGTCTATCTTGATTCTGATGCCTATATTTCAATTTGAAGCAATCAGAAATGACGTGTCCTTTATTCTTGCAATAGGTACACGTAGGAATAGACAAGGATTTTGAATCAAGTCTCTCAGAGGCTTGATTTTTAGAATTTGTGCCAGATTGAGTTTTACTGAGAGTCGTATTTGATTGAAACACCTTTCTATCAGTAGACTGCTGAGTGAATGATTTACTTACAGCAGGAACTTTATGAGTTAAGGAATACTTATCAGCAGCAAGTGCAGCTTTTTCCAAGGTTTTGAACTCATGATCTTCAAGGTGATTTTTGACATCACTAGGAATACAGTTTTTAAACTCCTCGAGTAATACCAGTTGTTCGAGTCTTTCATAATCATGTTCAATTTTCTCAGACAGACACCATCTCTTGAACAACTGTTCTTTTTCTCTAGCAAATTCAACATAAGTGTGTCTAGTTTCTTTTTTGTAATTTCTGAACTTTTGCCGATAAGCCTCAGGGATTAACTCGTAACCCTTCAAGATGCATTCCTTAACCAAATCATAGTTAGAACTTTGTTGTACTGACAGAGATATATAGATATCTCTGGCCTTACTATAAAGTACACTCTGAAATAATTGAGTCCAATACTTTCTTGGCCATTTCGAATTCTCAGCAACTTTTTCAAAAAGAATAAAATATTTGTCTACTTCCTTTACATTAAAAGGGGGAACTAACTTGATATTACCTAAAATGTTAAAATTTGAATTTGTATGCGAAGTGGAATCGTGCTTGTCACTTGCCCGCTCCAATTCTTTCATTTTAATTTGAAATTCTTTCTCATCCTTCTCTTTTTGCATTTGTACATGTAATTGTTCTTTTTGTAATTCTATTTGTCTGTCTTTCTCCCTTTCTTCTATTTGTCTTTCTTTCTCCCTTTCTTCTAATTGCATTTGTTCCTTTTGTAATTCTATTTGCCTTTCTTTTTCCCTTTCTTCTATTTGTCTTTCTTTTTCCCTTTCTTCTATTTGTCTTTCTTTTTCCCTTTCTTCTATTTGTCTTTCTTTCTCCCTCTCTCTTTCCTGTTTATCTTTCTCCTCCTTTTCAGATTGTAATCTCCTTTGTTCTTTTTTTAATTCTATTTGATTCTGAAGCTCGAGCTTCCTTAACTGTTTCCATCTTGTACTTCATTTTCAGTTCCATTTTCTTAATGTCAGAGTCTGTCATAGACTTACTGACAGATTCCAAAACACTTTTGTCAAAAATATTCTTTCCTACCAAATGTTGAATTAAAATATTTTTGATTTCTTGTTTAGTCAAGGAAGCTTTTGCTTCAGAAAGATCATACTTTCTGGCAAGTTCAAGCAACTCATCCTTTTTCAAACTATCCAATTGTTCTTGTGTTGGACTAGAACGAAAACTCTCCACTTTTGACATTGTGAAAGAAAGCCTGTTGTTTTCACTAAAATTTCAAGTAAAATGGGATTTGAACTAGGGGAATTTAAATTTCAATTTTTAACCAATTTCATATATCAGCCAATTTCATATATCCCGGACGAGCCCCCAATTTTCTTTATGTTACGTATCGGCTCGTTTAAAGTAACATAAAGAAAAGAATGACTACAACAAGCTTTGTAAATTTTAACAAAAATATTTTTTTTCCCTAGAAAACACGGTGAAAAGGTAAAAATATGAAACAAGACTTACGATTTACGTAGAAGATCCAAAAATTTGTCCTAAAATTGTGAAAACATAAGTCCTGTGAACAAACAGTTCTAAATTGAAGTCTGAATCTCAATTCCGTTCCAAGATGGCGGATGATGACGTCAGACGAAGGTTTTACACAAGTGTCCAGAATTTTCACTGTGAATCACAATTTGTACTGTTCTGTTCCAATTTAGAATTAATTTCATCAAATGTCTTTGTCCAAAGCCAGTTGTGTAGTTCTCCAGGGAAAATAATTATTATTTAAAAGGTAGATGAGATACAGCTATCATCAATAACAAAACACATTTTATTCTTCATACGTACAAACAAACAACCCTTTCCAGCACAAAGGAATACCTTCTACTTAAGGTATTTAGAAACTCTATAAGATGTTACGATGCGACTCTCTAAGATGTCAAAATATGACTTTCCCATATGACTCTAGACTAGTTCGCAGGTACCTGATTATTTTAAAGCAAACTAATACGTCATTTCATGTACAAGCACGAAGAAATCATGCGATTTCGAAATATCGCCAACGTAGTATAGAATGTCAACAAGTGTTATTAGTAATGACCGTGGTCACAACCAATCATTTACATAGCTATTTCCGACTGTTTACTTAATATGACAAAACCGTCATGCAAAAATCGTGCTTACGCGAGTCACATTTACGTTCTACATAAACACGATGTTTCTAACAAAATATCAGACCCTGCGAACATAATCATCATCATAATAATAATTATATTTAATGATATAAAAATGAAATAAAAATGAAATAGCAAGAATTAAAAAGAATTCAAATTTTAACACACATGTAATTTAACTACAGGGTCGTAACAACCGATATGTTGAATGTACTGAATCTATAACACATATGATCGAGGTATGGATTTATCAATAAATATGATCATATGTCAATATATATATATATATATATATATATATATATATATATATATATATATATATATATATATATACACCAACCCATATTTAGAAAGAAAAGTAATTGGACCCCACCAAAAAGTTCAATTCCGAATCTAGAAGCCTTTATCAACTCAGTTGAAAACGAGACTTCCAGACACATCAACCATATTAACAAATGCTCTAATTTGACAAAAGAAGAATCACATGCCCTACACTCACTGAAAAGCAGAACAGACATCATCATTAAGCCTGCAGATAAGGGTTCCGCTGTTGTCGTTATGAATAGGGAAGACTACATTAGTGAAGCAAATAGATATCTAAGTGACGCGACGTTCTACCAAAAACTAGACCATGATCCAGCACTGGAATATGCAAAAATCATCACTAATATTATTGACGAGGCGTACTAAATCGGGCACATAGACCAGCAAACGAGAATCTACTTAAGCCCAGAAAACCTAAGGGCAGGTAGATTTTATCTTCTACCCAAAATCCACAAACAATGAAACCCGGGCAGACCTATAATCCCAGTAACGGGCATCCCACCAAAAGGATATCAGAATATTTAGATCATTTTATGAGACCACATGTCCACAAATTACCATCATATCTTCAGGACACGACAGATTATCTCATAAAAAGCAAAGCAAGCGAACCATTACTGCCAGATACATTACTTGTTTCCTTAGACGTCACATCTTTGTATACTAACATACCGCACAACGAAGGGATACAGGCGTGTAGAGAAGCATGGGAAACAAGAACTGTAAACAATCCACCCACACACTTCCTAGTCCAACTCCTGGAGCTTGTCCTAAAACTCAATAACTTTGAATTTAATGAAGAAAACTACCTCCAAATCAATGGAACTGCAATGGGTACAAAAATGGCGGCCCCTTCGTATGCTAACATTTTATGGGAAAACTGGAGGGTCAGCTATTAGCATCGGTTGAACTTACACCATACCAGTGGGTACGCTTTATCGATGATATAGAAATGAAGTGGCAACATGGAAGAGAAAGTCTGGATGACTTCATATCAAAGGCAAACAACTTCCATCCTTCAATAAAATTCACGGCAGAAATCTCCAATTCAAACCACGTTTTCCTGGACACAACAACCAGACTGGTGGAAAACAAACTACATACAGACATCTACTCCAAACCAAAACTAGTATCTCTTCCCAACCAGCTGTCATCCAAAACACTGCATTAGGAACATTCCATATAGCCAGGCACTGAGGATACGCAGAATTTGCTCCGACGATGAAACATTGCTAGAGAGGTCTGAAGAGCTATCTAAACATTTAATTTACCGAGGCTACGACAAAGACCTGATTGCGGAGACAACCGAAAGGGCTAAACAAACGAACCGCAATGACCTACTAAAATATGGAAAGAAGGAAAAGGCTGATAGGATACCATTTATCCTGACCTACCATCCAGACAACCCCAAAGTAGGTAATATCATCGCGAAACACTGGCCCATCAAGGAATCGTCGGACGTACTAAAGCTAATCTTTCCGAACAAACCTGTTGCAGCCTACCGGAGACCAAAAAACCTCAAGAACATCCTAGTCAGGGCGAAGCTAACGCCAATCACTAGTCAAGACCACCCTAGTCAATCTGGCCCCTGTGGCGATAAAAGATGCAAAACCTGTCAACATATGATAGAGACCAGGACATTCACTAGCACAGTGACTAGAGAAAACCTAAACATACATGGTCCAAACAAAACGTGCAAAACAGAGAATGTAATTTATCTCATCACATGTAAGATCTGTAGCCTTCAGTATGTCGGAGAAACTGAAAAGCTACACAAAAGGATCACCCTTCATTTGGATGACAAAGAAGCTGTACAGAAGCCCGAATTATCCTCTGCAGCCGACACATTTTCGTTTCAAAACTTTCTAAATTTTCTTAATAGCCTTCAATTACTACTATAAGAATGAAATATCCGGGATATAGTTTGCGCTTACATAAATGTACGCAAAGTAATAGATGTCGCTATGGCTCATCGATTTTTAAGTTAATACAAATATTTTCCAGTATCCGCAACAAGTTGATATAGGCTGGTTGAGACATAATACATTTAAAGGTTTAATTCATGTAGAAACAGCCATGTAGAGTTTTGCAAACACAACGGTTTTTGTGTTTTATTTGTTTGTTTTGTCTATGTTTTGTATATGCCTTTGAAAAAGACTCATTAAGAGTCGAAAGCGCTCAGGCTAGTTAGATACTAGTTTTGCACTGTTCGTCGCCAGTTTATTGCATTTATCTCAATCAATCCCTGACACACGTGATCCCTTGCTGGACCCAGTGCGCTTTAAAGTGCTGTTATTCGCCATATGATTTGTATTCCTTATATATATATATATAGTATATATATATATATATATATATATATATATATATATATATATATATATATATATATATATACACACGCCTTGTTCACTTTTATATTTATATAAATATGATATTTAAGGGAGAGGAGCCTGCGTAACTTTGCATGATTCTTGGTTCGATCCCACTGTCATCATTGTACAATAGACCATTATAATTATTCAGAAATAGGTTCATTGTCAAGAATTATTTTAAATGACTTGTGAGTCTTTTCAAACTGAGAGTATTTTGCAACATAGTCCAGGAATCGATGGAACAACATTTTGCTGTAAAATGTGCACTCATTTACAATATCGAGTTAAGGAGAGAATTTGAGCCTTAATTTTAAATCAACGTTTACCGAAATTTTATCAGGCTTTAATATTTGTACTCGGAGTGAATTATTTTAACGAAGAATAAAAAATAAAGGAAAAATTAGGAAGAAAAAATAAGAAAGATAATATTCTCACCTTGCTGTGTAACTCTAGTAGACAGAGCGATATCTAGAAGATTTCTAAGAATAAGTCTTCATGTAGACCCAATAGTGATCCCCACCTTTTGTAGACCCAGCAGTGATCCCCACGTTTTGTAGACCCAGAAGTGATCCCCACTTTTTGTGTACGACATTAACTCACTGAGGACTGGTTTTTTCCTGCCTGGTAAATAAGTGCGATTGACTTTATATCAAGGAATTTTTTTAATTTTTTTTTTTTACATTCTGCTTCGTCTGAATAACTAATGGCTTTCTTGCGTCATCTGAGAGATCGAAGTCTCCGATAGGATACAGCCTTTGGCCACATTCCATTCAAGTAAAACAGAGTAGTGTGGATGATGACAAAGCTAACGATCCATAACCTGAACAATACACGTTCTTTCTATGTGAAAATGCTCATTTGCGTTATCTAAAAATGTTTTATTATTGTATATGCAAACGGCAATATTTGATGAATTCACTGCCAAAACAACGTGTATTGTCCCGCAATTTAGAGAAAAGAACACAGTATGTATGCATAGTGTTTAACGGTACGTCAGCACCATCCTGGCTATCTAGTTAATGTTATGTTCTAAAAATGTAAAGATAAAAATTATCCCCCAAAAGCCAAAGGTAGATAAACCCCTTCAAAAAAATGCACACATTAAGTCCTGTCCTGCAAAATAATAACATAATATATAAAGACGTAGAGACGTTAAGGTCCCATTAAAAAGATATATATATATATATATATATATATATATATATATATATATATATATATATATATATATATATTAAAAAAAAATTTCCTTGGGGGGGGGAGGGATATATACATGCCGAGTAACTGGGTTTTTCATGCATGGAGGGTGGTGGGTGATGTTTTCTTGTTTAATTTGGGTTATTGGAGGTTATTAGGATTTGAGTGAGTTGGATAGTTTAGTAGGTTTATTAATTTCATATTTTGGGGTGTATCCGTTTGTTTTTCTTTTTATTCTATGTTTTGGGACTTGCCCTTTGGCTGGCCTCTTGCCTTAGTCCTATGCTTGCCTGTTTACATTGTGTTGATTTGTTTGTGAATTTAGGTGTAGTTATGTGTTATTAGATGTATTATTTTCTTTGAGGGGTTGGATGATGTTGAATTGTGTTATTTTTAGATTGTCGTTTTTAGTTTCATCCAGGCCAGTTGTGGTTTTAGTTTTATTATATGTACTGGTATTTATCTATTTCTTTGAGGTAGGTGATGATATTGTTATATGTGCACTCGAGATTAACATTGTTGTCAATATTTAGGAAATCTGGATATGTGGTTGGTGCCCCAATTTTTGTTTGATATTCCGTAAAGTTTTTCCTTTGTGTAGTATAGTTCTTGCAGTCATTGAAGATATGATAGATGGTGTCCGGTTTGTCGCAGGTTTGGCAGATGTTGTTGTCATTTGGACCGTGGCTGGTTCTTATCATTGTTTTATCTGTCTTGAGTCTGTTGATGACCTGTATGTGTCTGTTTTGTAGCCTTTTGAGGGGTTTGATTCCCCAGGTCACTTTTTGTTGTATTTGGTGTAGTTGTCTGCCTTTATCTGTATGGTTCCAAAGTTGTTGCCATTTTTGATTGGTAGCTTGTGTCACTTTGCTGTATAGCTCCTGTACACTATAGTCGATGGGTTGGATTTCAACTTCCTGGAGGCCTTGTTTGGCCGTTGCATCCGCTTTATCGTTTCCTGTCAGGTTGATGTGGGACGGTACCCAAAGAAATTCTACCTGGATTTGGTTTGTTGCCAGTTCCCATAGAATCATCAATGTTTCCTGTAGCATGTTTCCTCTGCTTTTTGATCAGCCCGTTTCTAGGGATTTGAGGACACTAAGTGAGTCTGTTATTATGACATATCTTTGTTGCTGTTGTTGTTGTTGCTGCATTTTAATCCATGTTAGGGCTTTTTGTATGGCCCAGAATTCTGCAGTGTATATTGAGCAGCCGTCAGGTAGTCTGTTTTGCATGGTGAGGTTATGTGCTGGTATCACTATAGCCGCCGCATTCCTGTTTAACTCACGTGATTTTGAGCCATCTGTAAAGATCTTAGTGGGGTGGGTGTACTGTTCTTCTATCAAGGTGTTAATCCCGGTTAGCAGTTTCCATGGATTATATTGTTTTCGTTCGAGTGTCTGCACCGTCAGGTTTATTTGAGAGGTGTTATTTCTCCAGGGTGTGGGGTCGATGGTCCTTGTTAAGTCGGCTTGTAGATCTGGTAAATCCATTTCCGCTTTTAAGGTTGTGAATTTTCTTTGCAGCTGGTGGGTGTGGTATAAGTTTCGCGCTCAAGGATCTATCACATTTTTTGATGGCTACTCTAACTGGGTGTGTTTCTGGGTGGGTTGAGTTTCTGATGGCGTAGCGTAATATTTGTTCCTTCCGTCGTAGGTTCAGGGGTAGTTCTCCTGTTAGTACCTGGAGTTCTTCTAGCGATGTATTTGGCGTTGGTCCTGTACAGGTTTTTAGTGCTCTGTATTGGATGCTATTCAATTTGTTTAGTAGCTGTTGGCTGGCAGAGTCATAGATTTGGCATCCATAATCCAATTTGGCTCGTATGAGAGCTCTATATAGCATTAGAAGTGTTGTTTGGTCCGCTCCCCATGTTGTGCCTTTGAGGTGTTTTAGGAGGTTGATGTCTTGCATACATCTTTTGGTGAGTTCTTGTATGTGGGAGGTCCATGTGATGTTTTCGTCCAGCACCATGCCTAGGAAAGTAGTCTGCTTCACGAATTTGATGGGTTCTCCATTTAGATGTAGAAATGGGTATTGTAGTTTTCTTGTTTGCGTTCGGGAGAAGAGCATTGCTACTGTTTTTTCTGTTGAAATTTTAAAACCCCAGTTGGTTGCCCATCGTGTGGTGGAATCCAGGGCTTGCTGAAGTTGCATGAGGTACTGTGAGTTTGTTGGGTCCCCCACCATCCAGATGCCGCTGTCGTCCGCAAATTGTGAGATGGGTATGGATTGGTCTATATATTCTGATAGTTTGTCAACCATGAGGTTGAAGAGTGTTGGGCTTAGTACGCTGCCTTGCGGGGTTCCATTTTCTAAGGTGTATGTAGTGGAAAGT
Source organism: Megalonaias nervosa (assembly GCA_016617855.1). Classification (NCBI taxonomy): domain Eukaryota; kingdom Metazoa; phylum Mollusca; class Bivalvia; order Unionida; family Unionidae; genus Megalonaias; species Megalonaias nervosa. The sequence continues at coordinate 33,920 of JAECUM010007001.1, forward strand.
TGGTCCCCTACTCGAACCGCAATTTTGCGTCCTGCGAGAAAGTTTGCTATCCACGTGTGCATTCGTCCACTTATGCCGTATTGATTCAATTTGGAGATGAGCCCTTTGCTCCATACCAAATCAAATGCCTTTTCAAGGTCCAGGAAGATGGCAGTAAGATGTCTGCGGGATTTTTTCTTGACATGGAACGCAAGTTTAATGTCAGCCTCCAGTCTCATCAGTTGATCAAGTGTGGATCTGTTATTGCGGAAGCCGCTCTGGTTTTCGGATATTAGCTTGTTTGCTGCGAGGTGGTGCTTTATCCTGTTGTTTACCATCGTCTCCATTATTTTGCAGATGGCATTTGTGAGTGATATAAGTCGATAAGGAGGTTTGCTTGGGGTCTTTTCCCAATTTTGGTATGGGGATGACTATGGCTTCTTTCCATGGAGGGGTATACTTCCGGTTGCCCATATGAGGTTGATCAGATCAAGGGCTATATCCTGCATGTTTTGGGGAAGATTTTTGAATACTGCGTATCCTAGGTTGTCTTGTCCTGGTGCAGTATTCGTTTTGTGCTGTAGGGCGTGTATCCATTCCTGTGAGGTGAAATAGTCATTTAGTGGTGAACTATCCTTTTCTTGATCAGTGCTTTGATCCAGGAATAGTTGGGGGAATTTGGTTTCGATGTCTTGTCGTTGTAGCATGAAGTCATGTGTGTGATTTTGATTGCTGCTGGCTTCGGCAAAGTGGGTTGCTAATTTCACAGCTCTATCCTTGTTGGTTTGTGCTTCTGTCAGTCTGGGTACAGTTTTAGGGGCTTTTCCTTTTATAGCTTTGAGTTTTGCCCAGACTTCCTTGGAGGGAGTTTGATAGTTGAGTGTAGAGTAGTATTTCTTCCAGGAGCTCAGTTTTGCGTCTTCGAGTATTTGTTTTTGTTTTGTTTTTTTTAATTTCTTTTTGTTTGTAGTTCGCGAAGTCGGTAGATCTTTTTGTCCTTTTGAATCTGGCTAAGGCTTGTTTTTTATTATGGATGGCATTTTTGCAATCTTCGGTCCACCATGGTGGTTTGGGAGTGTTTGTTTTTTCTTTTGTTTTAGGTATCGCTGTTTGCGCGGCTTCGTTAATCGCTGTTACTATGTTCTTGTAGTATTGGTTTGGATCGTTGTCTCTGAGGTCGTCAAGGTGTTTATGTTGTAGCATTGCTTGGAATAGATTCCAGTCGGCTTGCTCTAGTTTCCATCGTTGGGGGAGTCTTTGTTGTTCCCTTGTGCCTTGTAAATAAATGGTAGTGCTTATGGGGAAGTGGTCACTTCCCAGGGCATTTTCTTCAAGTACCTGCCATTCCGATATTTGAGCTATCGACGGCGAGGCAAGGGTCAGGTCCAAGGTGGAGAATTGTCCATTGATGGGGCTGATTCTTGTTGGGGTGCCTGTGTTAAGTATAAGGAGTTGTTTCCCCCTGACGAATTTTTCTAGTCTCTTTCCTCTGAGATCTGTGTGGCTACTTCCCCATTCTTGATTGTGTGCGTTGAAGTCCCCACATATTATGGTGTGTTTGGTTCGATGCTGGAGTATTTGTTTGAGGCTATTGTTTGGGTTGTTTGCGTGAGTAGGTGGGTCATATATGTTGTAGATGGTGTATTTGTTCTTTCCAAGTCCGATCTTGACTTCTTGGTGTTCTAGCAGAGTTGGTTCCAGGTTTGTTTTTGTGTCCAGGTCTGTAACCTCTGGTATAGAGTTATGTATATAGGTCACTAATCCTTCCCCTTTTGCTCCATTGGGTCTAGGTTTTTGCAAGGTGATGTCATAACCTCTGAGTTTTGGTGGTTTCTTGCAGTGGTTTGGCAACATGGTTTCTTGGAGGCATATTATGTCTGGTTTTCTGGTGGCGTTGTTGATGGCTGCGATCAGCTCCGCGTGGTTTTTTGCAATCCTCTGCAGTTCCATTGCCATACTGTTAATGTGGAGTTGTCGTATCCTCTGGTTTTTGTTTTTTTTGGGTGGTTTCCACCCTTTCTTTGGTGCAGTTGGGATGTTGCTTTTTATTTCTGTAGGGAGTGTATTTATTCCAGTGTCATTGTACGTTTACTTTTATCCCATTTATTTCCTTGATGGCAAGGTAAGATTGAACCTGCTGCTTTGATTTGCACCATACGATGATGTTGTTGTTGTTTGTTCGTATGATTTGGAAGTCATCTCTGTGTTGTTTTCTCAGGATTGATGCTAATGTCGCTGAGTTTGTTTTGGTGAAGTTTTTGTCTCGGCTGCTGATGAATAAGGTGAGTTGTGCCGGGGGGTATTTATGTTTTCCTCGAGCGGTGTTTTTGGCATTGTTGTTGTTGTTTGTTGAGGTGTGGTCTGCGTGGTGTTGGCTGAGTGCTTCTGTGGCTCTTTGGTTTATCCTAGCGGACTTCAGAGAGAGCATTCCCTGAAGACCTTTTCTAGAACTAAACTTTGGTCTGATTGTGCTGGGTGCAGACCCTTTATCTAACTCTAATCTATATATCAAAATGCACAAAATTTAAATTATGTAATCCAAAATAAAGTCATATATCTACTCTCCATACACACTCTTTTCCCACAGATACTGTATGTTAGAATTTCCAAAAATATTATATTAAGTAGGTAATTACTTGTAAACTTTATCCTTATGAGCAAATTAATTCAAAATTAAACTATAACTACCTAACTCTATTTTAAGCACTTTATGCCAACTAAAAGAGATTCAAATTTCCCTACAACTGGTGACTAATTTTAATGTTTAAGTATTAAGGCAAACTTGCTATAATTGATTTTAATTAGCTTTACAAACAAATAATCCAACTGTCATACTGACTTCTTTGTTTTGATTTCTCAGCTAGCACTGTAACTTTACATCATTGCATTTCAGTAGCTGCTGATAATATGGTATTCACCCAGAATCTCAGCCTCTAAATTTAACACTGACTGAAGAGCTACTCCTCTATCATAGACATACTATTATTAAATTTATGGACAGAATATAGAAAATTTATACACACATATATCTTCTCTTCTAAAACTTATAAAAATACCATAACACCTGAAATAACTAAATTTAGCCTTATAATAGTATGCAGAGGAAATTATGTGGTCTATATTAAACTCATGTTAGGTTATCTATTAGCTTGTTTGTGAACTATTTACCCTGATCGATAGGACCAAGGCGACATATGATATTAAGCAGAAATTTTGTTACTTCATCAGCACTTTTGTTGTGGAGACCTTCAGCCTCAGACCACTTGGAAAACTTATCTGTGGCTGCAACAATATATTTGTTCTCATTGTCTGTCATTGGAAGAGGACAGATAATATCGATTCCAACTAAACTCCACACTTTTGATGGCACTGGTAAAGAATTCAGGAGGTGCTGCTTGTATTGGCCCTAGATTCACTCTACTGCATTTATCGCAGTCGCTTGCATAATTTATTATATGTTGCTTCATTTCTCCTATGTTTTGTCATGGCCTAGATGTCCACCAGTGTATTTACCTGTTACAATCAAAATATAACAATTTAATTTTACTTCACAAGTACAAGAAAAGAATGTTTACAATTTATAATTATGCGCTTTGTGTACCACAGAGAGAAAGAGGGGAGTATATGTGAGAGCTCTATTGAGGCCGATGATGAAAATGGAGGGAGCAAAGAAGAGAGAGGAGAGTAAAAGCAAGAGCTAGAAAGAAAGGAATAGAGATAGAAAAAGACAGGAAGAGAGAGAGATAGAGGGAGAGAGGACAGAGGAGGAGGAGTATACATGAGAGTTCTAGAGACAGATGGTGAAAATGGAGAGAGAGAGAGAGAGAGAGAGAGAGAGTAGAGGAAGAGACAGAAAGAAGACAGACACAGAGGAAGAGGTAGAGGGAGGAAGACAGGACAAGAGGAGGAAGAAATGGGAAGGGAGTAAGAGGACAAGAAAGAAAACAAAGAGGAAGACTTAGGGAAGAGAGATAGGACAAAAAGAAGATAGAGTGGAAAAGAGAGAGATGAAAGAGAGGAAGACAGAAGACAGGAGGAGATAAAGGAAGATAAAGAGAGAGAGGAAGAAAGAGATGAAGAATGAGAAGAAAATGAATATGGAGAGGGGAAGGATGACAGGGAGGAAGAGTGAGAAAGACAGAGGGGACACAAGAGAGAGAGAGAGAGAGAGAGAGAGAGAGAGAGAGAGAGAGAGTTATTAAAAGATAGAGAAAAACAAAGAGGAAGACAGAGAGCAGAGACAGATTCCACTCCCTGGAATAATGATGGATAATTGAATTTGATAGAGTATGGATGTATCAATATATTAACTAGCTTAGCAAGAAGTGTTAAATTGTTTGTCTTTGCATTATAGCCAATAGATCCAGGCTCTGTACATGTTATCTGAGTATCTTAGAATTTTGCATTAATATTATATTGTGATTACTAATTTTTTAAAGTACTCCTTACCAAAATGAAAGCTTGCTAGGACTGCTGATACTTCATTTCTTCTATGAACACGACAGTTATCTTTGCAAAGTACACTACTGCTTGCAGTAAAACCTTTAACCTCAATTCACTCTTTCTCTTATTGAGAGCTTTGATAGCTGCCAGATTTGCTAGGTAGGTGCCATCATTAACATCCGATACTATATCAATGTATAACTTGTCATCCGTGATTGTGAGTCTAATATTAAGGATATTCAATTTTATTTATGCCAAGAATTGATGCCACCAGATGCTCTTATAAATGGGATTATAGACCCTTCTCCTGTAGGAAACACTGCGATAATTACTATGTACGTGACATATAACATTTCTGGTGGGTTTTGCAATAGACAAGTTTAGTGGCTTTATTTGTTTTCAAATGACACCACCCTTCCTTGATCCCTTGAACCCCCAAAATATCAGAACAATAACATTCACCTGTAATCATCACACCTGTGACACTTTCCTTTAATATACATACAGTAAGGAACACCTAGAATACTTGAGAAACACTGCTTGCAAACTTCCTATTGTTTACTTTTTAATAGGCAATTTCAATAAAATACAAAATTATTTTATACATGCTAATAAAAACTGACAAATTGGGACAATCATATTTCTTCCATGTGAGACCTTAAAATAGTGATATTTCCTCATTTTATATTCTAATTATATATAAAATCCAAACAAAATAAGAAAAACATATAAACCCCCTCAATGAAGGAAGGACATTAATATATTTTTGTTAATATGGAAGGTTGTAACATAAAGATTTATTTTAAAATGGTTGGTTTTAAAAACAAATATATTCATTTTTTTGGGGGGGATTTCTTATAAAACTCTTAAAATAAGCTAGTATCTGTTTTTATAAATTTAGTTTTGCTATTTAATTGTTCTAATGGTGTAATTGGAGGAGGGAGAATCACCTAGCCCATTCTTTCCGGGGGGGGGGACACTTTCAGCTGGAGGGGGAAAGAATTTGCTAGCCAGTTGTTTCCCTAGGCGAAAGAATTGGCTAGGTGATTCTTTTCCTGGGGAAAAAATCAACTTGCCAATTTTTTCCCCTGGGGAAACTTTCAGAGGGGGATAAATTTGACTACTATACCTGTACTTTGAAGTTTTTGTGCAAATGCATAATTTCGACAAATGGATCAAGGTTTCTTTCAGGCAAATTATATAGCACCTTTCGTGAACAGATCAGACACGCAGCTTACAAGAGGGGCTCAGTCTTGATTTAGAGGGAGCCTAGTCATTGTGCTATCAGTTTTCTTTTTTCTTTAAGCTCTACATGAATCCTAAATAAATCTTGTGTGTAAAGTAAAATCTGAGAAATTTGCAATGCATTGTTGCTTCGTGGTACCTGAAGTTCTCCGATTAATGGCTACAAACACAGTTCACATTGAAACAGATAATTCTATATCTGCATACCACAATGTTGTCTAGTGAGTTCAAGCTGTTATAAAATTTGGGCACAGAATATTGCCAGTTACAAAATCATGCAAAAACAAATGAGATAGAATTAATTTCATGGCCGTAAACTGTTATGATCACACCTTTGCAAGGGGTCTGACCCTCCTCCCCCTGGCAACAGTATGTTAAACCTATTTAAGAGAAACTCAGCATCCTTTATTTTATTTCCAATTTAATTAAAGAATCAATATGGCAATTTGCAACCAGTGCAATCTAGCTGCATTTTCTTTTATAAATTCATAATTATAAAAAAGTATACAAGTACTAGGTTTTATGCAAAGAAAAATGGCACTACATTATACCAATATTGTATATCTTTTTTACCCCCATCCCAGAACACAGCACTGACTGGTGTTATGACTCTATGATCTTAAACTAAGTATCAGAAAATACTGAAAACCAACAAGTTTTTCATAAAATTCAACAAATAATTTATTGCCCTAGAATACAAAGTGAAAGTTTAACAGGAACTTATACTACTGTGAATTACATCCCAAATAGTCCCAAAAAGTTGCAACTTAAGTCCAAGTATTCCAAATGAATTCCAGTAGTATTCCAAATGAATTCCAGTAGTATTCCAAAAGAAATTCGATACTGAATGCTCTGATGTCCCATAAGTCTGGAATAGTGTGGATGTGCTGGCTGTCTTGATGTAACACAACAATATAAACCAAAATATCCTTGAATAAATTCACAATAATTCCAAGACAGTAATTTAGTCCTAAAGTCAAAGAGCACTTTGTAATTACAATCAATAATTTAAATAAATAAATTAAATCCTCACAAAATATAACTGAACACAACTGACTCCACTAGACTGATGTTAAGATACGGAATTAATCATTCGGAATTAAACAATATAAAGCTAAGACACAATAACAGAACCCGGATGAGGGTCAAAAGTTCATTTTCCAATCATATTCATAAACAAGGTTACTTCCAGAAAATTCTTAATTTTTAAAAAAACAAGACGCTGAACTCAACATCTGTAAACATGTTTATCTCTAAGTGATAATTATCTTAATATATAAACTAAAATCACAAACAAGACTTAGTAATGTAATATGTTGTTTACAACAGCAAAAACACAACAAACATATTTTTGGCCAAATTTGAAAACTGTCAGTAGCTACTGATTCACCCAAAATCTGCCATGACATTTTATTTGCTGCAAGAAGCCTCATTTTCCTGCACCAGACATCACGCTAGGCCTTTATTCCAATATCTTGAGTAGGCAAGATATTCTGCATGCCTTGGTTTCAATTCCATATGATCCTGAAATTATGCAAAGTATGTTTCATATGGCAATGTGACAGATGTCCCATGCTATATCTTGTAAAAGTTTCATGGAAACATCTCTAAATATGGCTAAATTTATAGGACACTTTACTTTTTCATTAGAAATGCAAAACCATTCTTAACTCCTTAAAGGGCAACATCTTGCTTCTGCCAAACAATAAAGCATTGTGGGTAGGAATAATCCACTTGAATCATGTTCTATGATACATGGCCTAAGTTTTGTTTTGCTATCAGTCACGTGAGTACCATAAATCGTACATCAAACACCCATTCCCACAATTATGAGCGCCATTCAGTGCATTCCCCAAGAATCAATAGCAGCCCTCGTACCTCCATTATGGTGGGTGGCACCCCAAAAGTCTTTACCTACTATATTATCAAATACATCGTCTTTCTCAACTCAAATGCAACCAGCTGACAATTTTTGGTCACGGAAATAAATATCAAAACATTTTTTTGTTTATAGCATGAAATGCAAGCCAACAAAAAATTCTGACCACAGTATGGGATGCAGATCTCAAGTGCAAATGTGTCAACACTGGTAATATACATTCTTTACGTCAAAGTGATCGTGGACTTTGAACTCTAAAGCCACAAAATCAATAGATGTATTCCTTCTCTAAAATGTGAGTCGTCCACAAAATTTGGTCAAAGTAGGAACAGAACTTAAAGCATTTTGTTGAAACCGTATTTGGGGATCTTTGCCCCCAATATGAACAGGTGTCTTTAGTCTAAAATGCGTGACATCCACAATCTCTGGCTTATAATAGGTAACAAAGAACAGAAGATATTGTCAGTAAACTATATTTCCTTAAATAGTCAGTGACCCTGACCACTGACAACAAAATCAATGTAACAGTATGAATTTTGGAAGATGATTATTGCACCATAACTGAGTGGAATCTTGTTGCGGTCAAGGTGAGGTATAACAATTAACATTAACGTACAGGTTTGGCCCTCAATAAATCACTGCCTGCAAAGGATGGGATGCTCTGCTGCATGGGATGGGGCATGATTGATTTTTAATTAGGACCCACTGGAATAATGGTTAGAGATATAGAAGAGGCGATATTAACATGGGGTTAAGTGGCAGTAAACAACAACGTAGAGACAAACCTGAGACAATTTTGTGCCATTTGGATTGTGTGCATGTGATTTGGAATTTTAATGTAGCTTTAACAATTTTACAGTCATATCACTACAATTCTGCAGTACTGAAGTTTATAGTGATGTCTAGCACTGGGGTATCATACCGCAGATATGTAGCATGACGTCCCACACAGTCACATTATAGTAGGCTGACCAGTCCTAACACTAACCTCTTATTGCTAAGCGCCTAGCAAGGCAGCTGTTAGTGCCATTTTTATAAGTCTTTGGTATGACTCTGCTGGTGTTCGATCCCTCAAACTCCTGCATCTGAGACAGACGCTCTAACCACTAGGCCACCTGGGCAGTCTGATGCCATTTGGAAACAAGTGTCTAAAATTAGTTTTTCCTTAATAGTTATTAATAAAGGCGGACCAGAGAGAATTATTCTAACTTTGATGGGGTGGTTAAAATTTTGACAGATATAGCAAATCCTGATTGGCTAAGTTAAATGATGGAGTGTGCTTCCATGACAAAATTCAATGTTTTAAGTATTCTTCATCAAACATTTTGGCAGTCCAAGTTTTTCTGAGGAAGGGGAAGCCTCACTTAAAGAAAAACAGCAAGTATCTTTTCTCATTAAAACATTGTCCAAGGGAAGGGTGTCTGGAAGTGAGGGACACAAAGACATTCAGTCATGGAAAAGAAAGAGTGTCTTGGAAAGCATAAGTCGAAAAAGAGCTCTATATCTAAACCACGCAGTGGGGAAAGAGAACAGACAACCAGGTTATGGTTGAAGACCCAAAAGAGGCTGGAAAGAGAGAAAAGAGGAAAAGGAACAGAGTGACTATGACCTCTCACAAACACTTAATTTGGAAGGACCAGACACAAACAGGTTATACCGGCATGCTGAGTAATGAGTTTTATTGTTCACTCGACTCTGTGATGAAATCTGTTTTCTAGATATTGTTACGACCACGTAGATTAATTACATGTGTTAAAATTTGAATTCTTTCTATTTCATTTTTATTTCATTAGTATAATTTTTATTGTGATGATGATTATGTTCGCAGGTTCTGACATTTTGATAGAAACATCGTGTTTATTTAGAACGTAAATGTGACTCGCTTGAGCACGATTTTTGCATGTCGGTTTGTCGATTCAAGTAAACAGTCGGCAAAAGCTATGTAAATGATTGGTTGTGACCACGGTCATTTCTAATAATACTTGTTGACATTCTGTACTACAATGGCGAGATTTCGAAATCGCCATGTGTTCTTCGTGCGTGTACATGAAATGACGTTTTAGTTCGCCTTAAATATTCAGGTACCTGCGAAATAGAGAGAGAGTCATATTTTAACACCTTGTAGAACTGTTTTTAATACCTTGAGAAGAAGGTATTCTTTTGTGCTGGAAAGAGTTGTTCGTTCGTACGTCTGTAGAACGACATGTGTTTTGTTGTTGATGATAGCTGCACTCCATCTACCTTTTAAATAATAATTATTTTCCCTGGAGAACTATACAACCGGCTTTGGGCAAAGACATTTAGTGAAATTAATTCTAAATTGGAACAGAACAGTACAAATTGTGATTCACAGTGAAAATTCTGGACACTTGTGTAAAGCCTTCGTCTGACGTCATCATCCGTCATCTTGGAACGGAAATGAGATTCAGACTACTTTAATTAGAACTGTTTATTTACAGGACTTATGAGTTTTCACAATTTTAGGACAACTTTTTGGATCTTCTTCGTAAATCGTAAGTCTTGTTTCATATATTTACCTTTTCACCGTGTTTTCTAGGGAAATAAATTATTTTTGTTAAAATTTACAAAGCTTGTTGTCGTCACTCTTTTCTTTATGTTACTTTAAACGAGCCGATACGTAACAGTATAATAAAATGAATAACTGCGTTTCTTATAAATTTTGAAATTCTATTTCTAAGAGAAAGTGTATCATTCAAATGTCATATTCAATTTCATTTTATTTATGTAATTGATTAGACTGTTACATTTTACATACGGGGGCTCGTGCTGTTCTATTCTTTACCTCTGCTCAGATCTGTTATTCCATCCATTAATGTCATATTTTACGTAGTTATTTACTCAATCCAGGTAATAACACCATAGTCGATTATCTCCTAGATAACAATAACCAACAAAAGCGCCATGTAACAAGTGGGGCATCCTCTCTCAATCAATTAGTCTTTCGCATCTCATATGTGAGCCATCTACATGGTTTGGTCAAGGCAGTGAGTATACATGTAAATAACCATATTCAGTCTTTCAGTCCTAGTCAGCCTGACTTCTGATACCTAAAATTAATTGGATTCTTCCCAAAGGCAAGCTGATCAAATAATTTGGTAACCACAGATTGTAGGGAGCCTAACTTATTCTGAAGAAAATAAAGAACAAGCAGACTGACATCTGGAAAACAGGTGCACATGTAATATTATTACATGGTTGTTGTATAAAAACTATAAGAAGAAACATTAAGGTTGCCATGCATTGCTAGAATGTACACCCTACACGTATCTAGTCCGGGGGTCTCAAACACGTGGCCAATGGAATTATTTCCTGCAGCCTGCAACGACATACGGAATTTGTAAAATAATTAATAATGCAAATTTTTTTCACAGCCAGCCAGTTTGATACAAATTGGATTGTTACATCATTTACTTCTTGTTTCCAAAATTTCAACTGGCAACCGTTTTTTTATATGAACCGCTTTTGACATATCAAAACTTGTTAGTCTTTGAATTTCAATAAATATCGAAACTCATTAGTCTTTGAATTTAAATATTGAAACTATCCAAGTTATATTTATTCCAAATGTCATACATAATGTAATTTTAAGTTCAGCTATGGCAATTACAAATTGCAGAAACAGCTCATTGGTTCAGGTTTTCATGCTCACTTCTGTGATTCTAACAAATGAAATGATGATGCCTATTAATGCAGCAACATACTGATTAAAAACTATCAACTCTTAATTATCATGTAAAAAATTCCAATTGCAACTAGTTTATCATTGGAAAAATATTTCAATATAAATCAAGGAACAATCGCTCACTTTTATTTGCATTTTCAAAACAGTTGAATGGGAAGATCCAAACTGCACCTTTTCCTACTTGGATATACAAAAGAAAATTTTATAGTGCAGCACCCATTTCAGTTATGTTTTTTGATCAATGTATTTATTTCTCTTGCTGGGAGTATACTATGCAAAAATAAGAGCAACTCCTATGTAACATCTAATTTTCATGCACAAAATTCCTTGTCATATTCCAGAAAATAACAACAACAATCTCTCACCTATAACAACAAATACTACTGTTACTACAATAAAAATAACAAGAGTCCCTAGAATGGACTGATGCTTTACAGTGTGAGAAGAATTTCCAGGGATTTAATACAATACCATTTTTTCGGCTAATACTAAGTAGACTGTTATGTATAACTATATTAATTTTTTTTAATGATTATACAATGTTATGGGTCATTTTGTAAAGAATATATTAAATAATAATTTTGTCCGTTATTGTGGGCCTGTACTTTAAGATAATGTAATTTTGTCTGTAAACATGTTTACTTTGATGTGAATTCAGGACACTGGTATTCCCCTCAGAAACACATGATCTACCTGCCCTTTTCCTGGCAGCTTGCTAAAATTTATGTAAACAGACCTGACCTTTTTTTTTACGAATCTGGTGGAAATTCTACTAAGATGACAGGCTATTTCCAGAAAATGGTTTATTGCAACATAGGTCAAGTGAGAAGGTATATACATGTAATGTTGTTTAAATCAGAATTACTATTCCTATCTTAACATCTGTAGTGGAATCTGTCTTTTAGTAGTGTTCAATTATTATTTGAGAAGATTTATTTATTTCAATTACCAGTATTTATTGGAATTACAAAGTGCCCATTGACTTTAGGATAAAATCACTCTTTGGGGATTATTGTAAATTATTCAAGGACATATTCTAGATTACATCAATTTGAAACAGCAAAACCATTTGCAAATTCACAAATTCAAGACCATTCGCACATCAGTACATGTAAGACTGGAATTTACTTGGAACATCACTGGAATTCATTTAGAACATTATACTTTTGGAAATGTGATAGAATTTTTAGGACTATTTGGGATTTAATTCACAATAGTGTTAAGTACCTTTTATTCTAAGAAAATAAATTATTTGTGAATTTTGCAACACTTGATGGTTTTTGCTATTTTCTTTACTTAGTTTAAGACCATAGAGTTGTAACAAGACAACATAAAAAGTCTTTTAGTGAAATCCCAATGACAATATGACCATTCATGCTTTGGGGAGGAGGGGTTAGTGACAGCAACATTTTCAAGACAGCCATTTTAACATCAATATTGGTTCTACCAATGGCAACATTTTCACTTAAAAACAGCTAGGTATCATAAGAAGTCTATTGGTGAAAACCCTATGTTGATATAGCCATCCATTCAGAAGAAGCAGAGATAACAACACTTTCAATATGGCCAGCATGGTGGTTGTACTGAGGGTCAGTTTGCATCGTTTTTATTCTGGACCAACTAGATTCAGAAGAACTCTTCTGACGAATACCCATATCAAAATGACTTTCCACGGAAGAGTAGAACAAGAATTTCCAAATGACCTTTTGGGTGCTCAATTTAGCATCATAGTCATTTATGACCAACCAGACATCATAAGAAGTCTTTCAGTTAAAACACCATGCTGATATGACCAATTAAATGGTGTAAATGTGGCGAATTTTGAAGACTTATTGAAACTTAATGTGAATAAATTGTGCATTGAAGTTAACTTAGTCAAGCCAAAAGGTCTTGAGAAAGTTTACTGATATTTCTCTTATTTCATCTCTGAAGCATAAAAGGGTCTACGTTAAGCTTCAGTAGAATTTGACCGAGTCATCGTAATGGTATAGTGACACAGCGTACATAGTTACAACCGTATCAGTCGGGAGAGGACTTTATGTCAAATAATTGATCTTCAAAGGAAAGCTAATTGCAGCATATTTTAGGCTGGTGAAATCTGATGAAAGACGTGATTATTTGGGCAGAATTTTAGGAACAGTTACTTCCGATTGGTCAGTAAAGAATCAAGGCGTACACTTTGGGAGACTAGAATTTAGGGTACCGACTTGCTCAGAATTCTTCAGTTCGACTCTTGCCTTGTGAGAAGACTAAAGGTCTAACTCCGTGGGAACAATAGTATTGTTTTCCTCGTTAACGAAGAAAGGTCAGATAGCTGTCTTGGAAAAAAACGACAGGCTATATAGATTTGACACACGATTGTGTGGGGAGAGAAAGAAAGAACAGCATTAAGGTATGCAATTTTAGTTTCAATTTAATATTCTATTTTCATTTTGTTTGTTTTATGCAAATGTGTTTGATATGCTTATGATTCATGCTATGTCTCGATTATTCAAGTTCATAGGCATCTGTGGTGAGAGTTGTATGCAATTTATTCTTAATCTTACAGTTAGTTTATTGATAAAATTGACGGACTGCATGTAATCAGATATTCAATGTGCAGTATTTTCATAAGGATTTATGATGTAACCTAAAGAATGTTCAAATATGCAGTATTTCATAGAGATTTTTGACTTAACCCTAATATGCAGATGTGTCATATTTTTTATGGTTACATAAATTGATTTCCTGTGTAGGATGATATTGTTGTCGTGAGTTAATGATAATTGTATATTTATATATGATTTCGCAATGCTTAAATGATCTTAAAGGTTATTGGTTATTGTAGCTAGATTTAGTGAATATTATGCCATAAGTAATTGAACATTTATCTTATTGAACACGAATTGACTAGTCAGATGTAAATAAGACGTGTAGTAATGTATGCTGGTATATACGGCCGCATGTGTCTGTAGAGAACACGTGGTAATTTCTAAACAATTGCCATGCGGCGAGGGCAATGAACTTCAAGCTAAGGTCCTTTGTACAAATATAGCGTGTATCTTACCGAAATACAGGAATTTGTAAGGACCGCTATTTGTTAAGATCACATCATGTCAGAATTTGTCCAATGTGAATCGCCAATCTGAATACGAACAAAGAGAGTTTATATATATATATATATATATATATATATATATATATATATATATATATATAGATAGATAGATAAGTGGTGAAAACGTAACTAGCTCTCGTAATACTCTCGTATTTAAGGAAACAGCTTTATACCCTCGAAAAAGAAGGAAAGGAAAAGGTAAAGCCGATGAGTCAGAGGGAAATCCGCATCTAAGAGAGGTCGGAATAATCAGGGGTCAGAAAGGGGACCAAAGCGCACGCATTAGACGTGGAAAACAAGACAAGAGGAGAGAGACGCCAGGTGATGCTGTCAAGCGTGGAATTATACTCTCAAATTCACCACTCGTAAAATGATGTAAATTGAACACTGCGACTAAATTCTATCAATGTAAATCTGTTGGATTGAAAAGTGAAATTTTGGTTATGTATTAATTGATTACATTTATTTTAGTAAATCTGTTGGATTGAAAGTGAAATTTTGGTTATGTATTAATTGATTAAATTTATTTTTATTTATTGGTAAAGGGGGCTCGTAGTTGTTTATTTCTTTCAATAGCCTTGCTCAGCTATCTGTTAACGTTCCATATATCCGTCCACACTGGGCAATAGCACCGTGGGAGGTCATTCCTTAGTTAACGATCGCCAAATCAATTAACGAGGCTTTAATGTTTTAAAGCCCCCCCCCCCCGTTACAAATTTTTTATCATTTACGTCATTCGTGTATAAAAGCTGTGCTTTATCAAAATAGCCGGTTTCATTTTTTATCTTATTTATTATGGTTTGTCGTTGGTTCTTCAAAAAATTGCACTCTCGTATTACATGCCTTTTATTATCCAGTTTTTCTTTACAGATGTAACAGGGTGGTGTTTTTTTAATTAATTTCCTTGTATAGGCTTTTTCTCCAGTCCACCATGCATCATGTAAATATTCAAGTAATTTGGATTTTATTCTTATTTCTTTAATATTGGACCAATTTCTCCAAATTTGGTCCCATTTTAGATAGAGTAGTCTTTGTTCTACTTTGTGTTTATTTACCACTGTTATTTTTTCTCTCTGTGTTTTGTATAGTCTTTCTTTAGATTCTGCTTCCCATATTTCTTTTACATGTCTATATGTTTGTAAGATTCGAGTTATCCTTTAGGTTTCTTTAGGTGGTGTAATGGTTTTTAAAATCTTGTTATTTCTATATATATCTGGCCTGTTTTGGAGGTAAAAACCAAACCAGTATAAATAGATTCCATGCCAGTAATAGTCTGGGTTTGGAGTTAAATTTTTTTAGTCTGTCTAAGTAATTGGTTGCTTGTTTTATTCTTAAATTAGGTAGTCCTACTCCTCCTCTCTTTTTCTGTTTTTGAAGAGAGAATTTAGCAATCTTATTTATTTTTCCACTCCAAATAAAATTGGTGATCTTACTTTCAATTTTATTTATGTATTCATATTCAAAGTCAATAATATCAAATTCATGTAAGATAACGTTAATTAAGTAGGTTTTTGCTATGTGTGTTTTTTCTATCAGTGATAGTTGTCTATCACTCCATGTATTGGTATGTCTCTTTAATTTATCTAAAATTTGTTGTAGGTTTAATTTTTTACTATTTTGCCCTAAATGTACTCCTAGGACTTTGACATTTTCTTTAATCATTTCTGTTGGTATCTCTGGGTGATAATGTTTCCATTTCCCTATTAAGAGGATTTCTGTTTTATTTTGGTTAATTTGTGCTCCAGATGCTTTTCCAAATGCATGATATTGTTTAATAAGATTTTTATAGGACTGTTGGGTAGTCACAAAATGCGAACAATCATCAGCATGCTGGAGTGTTTTACACTCCTCCTTTGTGTTAGGGATTTTTATTCCTTTATGTTTTCATCAGTTTGTATTGCTACCCTCAAAGCTTCTATTGCTATTATATATAAAATCATTGAGAGTGGACATCCTTGTCTCACTGATCTAGAAATTTGAAAAGGTTTGGTCCTAGCCCTATTTATCTGGACCATTGATTGTATGTTTTTGTATAGTGCTTTTATCCAATTTTGAAAAATTTCTCCAAAGCCAAAACTTTGTAGTATTTTAATTATATAGTTTAATTCAATCCTATCAAAGCTTTTTCTTGATCTGTTAAGATTAGAGCTCCATCAATATCATTTGTATCCATGTACTCAATAATTGTCTTTATGGATAGAATGTTATTCTGTATTAACCTCCCCTCCTCTCCACATGTTTGGTTTTTATTTATTATATTTCCCAGTGTATTTTTTTAGACGATTTGCTAAAATTTTACTTAATATCTTGTAATCAATATTTAAAAGGGATATTGGCCTCCAATTTTTTTAAGTCAGTAGACTCTCCCTTGTTTTTATAGATGAGAGTGATTATTCCGGTTCTCATGCTTTTGGTCATTATACTTTGTTTTAATATTTCATTATGTAGTTTTTTAAGTATAGGTATCTAAGAGTTTTGGAATTTTTTGTAGAATTCTGAAGTTAAACCACCTAGTCCAGGAGATTTATGATTGGTTAGTTGATTTATGGCTCGTAGTATTTCTTCCTCTATTATTTCTTCTTCGCATAATGATTTTTGGTCATCTTCAATCTTTGGGAAAATTAATTTTTCTGTATATTGATTGGTGGTATCTGTATCAATGTATTGTGATGTATACAGTTCCTTATAGAATTTTCTTACATATTCAAGTATTGGCTCTTTGCTTTCTATTTCTGTGTTGTTATCTTTTAGTTTGGTTCTAGTCCTTTCCAACCCTTTTTTAATTTCCTCCCTTTTATATATGTTCTTTCCAATTTTGGATACATCATTATAAAGTCCCGCCCTTATTTGTTCCCCATTAATTTTTGTTATATATTTCATTTAATTTCTTTTGTGCTATGGTTTTTTCTTCTTCATTTGTATTTGTGTTGTTTATTAGTCTTAAACATTCCTGCTGTATTAGTTTATATGTTTCAGCTTGCATTCTGGAATATTTTTGGTTTATCTTTTTTATTTCATTTTTTATTTGGTCCCAAACAGAGTATATATCAAAATTTTGTATTGAACTTAATAAACATATAATTTCCTCTTGATAGGCAGGTAGTTCTAATATGGTATTGTTTTGTTTCCAATAGTTTTTCCCCCATTTGATTCTATCCACATCTTTTATTACAAGTTCTATTGCATTATGATCTCCTATCCTTTCTCTCAGAATATTACTACTTAAAATGTTATTTTTATAATTAGTGTTACGTGTCTCTCATAGACTCTCAACTACAAGTCCCTTGGACAACCTTTACGAGGGTCTCGCCCACCCCCTGAGTTAAGACCTTGTCGCCTCGGGCAAGAAAATGGAGTGTCTGATTTTTTTGTGTAAGTCATTTTTAAACACAAGACTTCACCTGGGAAACACTCCCCAAACCATTAATTACCCAATCAGATCTCAGGTTTATCTAACTGCCATTATTAACACACGCCCCTCCAGGGTTTGGAAAATGATACATTCCCTGCTCCTCTTAATATGCAAAGTTTCAACTTATGACAAATATTTCAACAAGTACAAATGCTGTTTCTGCAACTTTTCAACCGTTGGCCATTTCGATAAACAAAAGCCTATATTCACCCCTGTCCAATTCGGCTAGTTATCAAATGGAACCTCATTCATAATTAATCAAGTCCCAAGTGCATGCACTCAAGTACCGTCATTCTTAAACATGCCTCGAATTTAACCCGATCAAAAATCGTATGTACCGATTTAAAATCACTACATATTATAATGACAGCTGCAAAATTAACTCTGTTACACAAAGTTTCTCTTCCAAGTATAGCCATATCTCGATCGATAAAATGGGAATTTTCATTGATCTGTGGAACATTTGATTATTTTTATTTTTTAAAAACAAGACAAATGCAATCAACAAAATATTTTCCTTTTTATAAAATTTATCAATGTACTTTCAGGATTCAGGTCACAAGTATTACTACCGGATCAATACCCACTAATGAAGTCCCAATCTATTTTTGTCCTCTCTTCTTTTGGGTTGATGACTTGCTTAGATTTAAGCATTCTTCGTATTGATTTAAAGGAAATTGTTCATTCACTTGAATATGAGCAATCTGGTAGGGTTGTCTGTGTCTATTTTGGCGACATTGCACAGCGAGTAATCTGGCATTGATGCGTGTCCTGAAGTTAAATGTGATTCATTAGTACGTTGTTTTGTTCACAGCTGAGCCTCTTAAAAAAATGCAAGTACTTTATTGGGAAAATAACTTGTGACCGGAGACCCGTCAGAGTGCTAACCTTAAAACTTTAAATTGGAACGGCAATGATTACTAATTTGAGGCAGAAACGTGACAATTTGACATTTTATGCATACTGACATTAAAAATCGAACTACGTGCGTAATAATTTAAACCAAAGACGTACTTTAAAATTTAAATAAAAAGTTTTTACAAAAATTAAATACGTGCAAAGTTTGAAAAAAATATTGCACATTTATGGTTTCTGTGGGATTGACGCTCATTAAAACCATCATGTGTATTACTACACCATAAATGAGTTCAAATGGTGGATATTTTTCAAATTCTTTCAGAGAAAATATCTTTGAAAGTCAGAATGAGGTCTTTATTCAAAACACATGAGGAGATCCTTCTAGTCGATGTTGTGCAAGTTGGTCATTGCTACTATTTATTATGGGTCCAAGTAGTTAATTGATGTGCTTATGATGAGTAACATATATCTGCTTTTATGGCTTATACAATTTGTTTTATACACCTTGTTACAAGGTACTTAACGAACGGATGGAGATGAAGATTATGTAGTCTAGTGAATACAAAATGTGAAAATAAATATAAGTCAGAGATATAAAATATACTTTCCAAATCTTATTAACTTGGATGTAGGAAAACAGCAAAATAATGGCCTAGTGGGTAGAGAGTCCGCCTCGGATGCGGGAGGTCGCGGGTTCGAAACTCGGCCGAGTCATACCAAAGACTTACAAAAATGGTACTAGCAGGTGCCTCGCTTGGCGCTCAGCATTAAGAGGTTGGTGTTAGGACTGGTCGGCCTGGTGTCAGGATAATGTGACTGGGTGGGACATCATACTACATGTCTGCGGTATGATGCCCCAGTGCTAGACATCATTATAAACTGTCACACTACAGACATCGTAGCGAGATGACTGAAACATTGTTAAAGATACGCTAAAAATCCAAATCTCTCTCTCTCTCTCTCTCTCTCTCTCTCTCTCTCACACACACACACACACACACACACACACACACACACTGTTAATTTGGTTGAGGCATTGATTGACAAAGTGCGGCATTGTATTATATGTTGATATGACATTCTTACGAACCATTCTACTTTAAGTATTATTAATAACAAACAATAATTGTTAACTGTCACTCTAAAAATTACACCAGAATGTTCGAACGGGTCATTTAAATTAACTTTGTATAATTATCTTAACATGGTCGTGTAGATGGATTCGGACAATTGAAGCTGATAATGTCATGTCCATAAGTCTTTTTGTGATTAAAAAAAACGCCAATGTTTCTTTCAAGGACCACCCATATCTCTTAGAAAAGAAATACTATCCAATGATTGCCAAATCAAGTAAAACTCAAATCCCTGTCCTATGAATCAATTTTGTGCGTGTTTCAGTGTGTTACAGTATATTATCCATACTAAAAGAACAAATCAAGCCAAAACTGCACTTACGTCTCTTTCTTTCACGTATTCATTTTTAATAAGAATCACAGTCAAAATTTCATAATACATCACAAAAGTCCATTTCTTGTTTCTTTCTTTCCCTTTCTGTCAAATTTCTTGATTTTCGTCTCTGGTGTGGGTTCTTCCTCTCCAGTTCTTCAAGGAGTCTTGCCTTCGTGAATTTATTCAATGGTATGGATGTTTCTTTTCACTTTTTCTTGTTGCATTGCCTTCTTGCATTTCTTGACGGGTATGGGTTCTTCCTCTGTTTCTGAAAAACTATCCTCCTCCTGCTTCTACCCAGCTTGTTCTCGTTTGTTTTGGAACACGATGAAAACCAATGTTCTTTCTCATGACAATGTTAACATGTATCTTAACATGTATCTTTACCTTTGTCTCTCTTTTTTTCTGTCTTTCCTTTTCTTTGACGTTTTGAAAATTCTGGACTCCAGTGTCCTCCCTCTTGACAGACATAGCATGTATCTTGACTTTTAACTCGAGTGGGGTGGTGGGTAGTCTTGATGGCAGTACACTTTCGAATGACTAGTAAATCTCAGACTAGATGTCGATGTGTTATGACTCTCCCCTCATCTTCACAGACTGAAAGTCGAACGAATATATACGCTAATGAGGGTGAGAATATATATATATATATATATATATATATATATATATATATATATATATATATATATATACGACAGAGAGGTAGAGACTGTGTGTAGAGTAAGTCATATGAAATTGGTGTGAAGAAACAAGCAGAACAAACCAAGAGACGACGACTTTCGGTGGCGTCTCACACGATAACTAAGTGTAGCACAAGTTCGTGTCAATGATTTCGAAGATGAGCCCGAATCAACACTCGACCTTCTCTGCCACTAGACCAAAAGAGTCAAGATCAACGATAAAAGAAACTCGTTCAGTAGATCCCGAAGATTATTTTCACATTCGAGAGACTCACAAAGTGGCTTCTATGAAATTTAGAACCAAAGCTGACGCGTACACGGTGAAAATTAAAGAGTTCAAGTGCACACGAGTAAGCAACAGGTTTCAATTTAGATTTGTGGGATTCATTGCTAAATACATTGAAACGATAGTACAAAGCTAAAGATGACGATCGTTTGAGACTCTCCATCCATCACGACAATTTCAAGTCCATTGTCTTGATCTTGTTCAGCACACCGGCGGAATTAACACTGTCCAAAATCACTGAGAAAATTCAGCACGTTCGTCACTCTAATGACGGTCTCACCTCTGTCTACGTGGATTCGAGTCTCGGGTCGGCCAATGTGGGTATGTGAGAAAGCATTAATAACATCATATAATTTCTTAGGATACCTTTGGAGTTGGGATAACGCATTTACAGCGCGTTTTCCAAGATAGAAGTGAAAAGCAAATTCAAAATCATTTCTCGATTTTTATTGCTATTTTCATAGTGTAAGAAGACTGGTTCTTGCAGAAAACTATTACAGACACAAAACTCTAAAGCTATATAGATATAAAGCTTACCACACCATGATTTTTAAAATCAGTTTTGAATCAAATTCCGGGAAGGAAGTCAATGACAGTATTCAGGACATAGAGGATGACCAAACCCTTTTAGAAGACTCGTTTCCACATACGATTCCATTGAACTTTGGACGACGTGTTGTGCATGTGATAGTGATTTCTTTTGCCAGCAAATTTTATTGCGGACATTTTATGAACAGTACATGCAGCAAAGACACGACCACAGAAACTTGATATGTGCACGAAAAACAAATTGTCTTAAAATTGTTGAGGATAATGATGAAAAGAAGTGGCCTACATCTGTACATTTTAATCTCACCAAGGTTATGGCTGCATCTTCCACCTCTTCTGTTCTGAAAGTGATTCAAGAAAAGTTAGATTGTCATGGCTGAGAGGCATTGTATCTTCGCCATCTCTTTAACGTGTTGATTGCAGAACGTAGCGGTTCAGGCAAAATACGAATTCGTCAAACGTTTCATCGCCCACCATACCATATCGTGTGGTGTTACAAAGAGTGGCAATAGACTTACGCATTACTGCAAGAAAGTCAAGGAGAAACCATTTGGTATATGGGAGGCATTCCTCGCGAAGACGACGGGATCGTTCTGACTTTAGCCGATGACATCTTGTAATCTTTGATGACATGTTAGGGGAAGACGAAGAAGAATTTTAACTTTGGTTTACACGAAAATTATATAAGCGTAATGCTAGTATTATCTACATTACTCAAAATTTATTTCAACAACGTAAAGCACATGGCACCATCAACTCAATGCCCATTAGGTGATATTGTTTAAAAGTTTAAAACACAAACCTCATGTGTAAGTGTCAGTCTCCTGCTAAACACTGTATGCCATCAGTCTTGAAAACAAAATGCACAAGCATGGCAACGTTTGTTAAAAGCGAGTCTCAAAGACGTGTAACGATGGCTTACTTTAACAGCACGTCAGTTACTTCAACTTGTCAACCACATACCCCATCAAACCAAAAACTGGAAACCTGTTTCTAAAGGAGATTCTATTTCTCCGGCAGCGATTACAACTTCGTCTTCTTCTATTGCTTTTGCAACTGCTGGTGCAGATAAAAAAAAGTAGCATCTCCTAAAAAAGTACAATAATACAAAACAAACGTGTTACAAAGTTTTCTGGATTCACCCAAACAAGAACTGTCACGATTAGTCGTTGAAAATACATCATCGTCGAGTGCTGCCCATAGTGAAGTCGATACGACGTGCAATCAGTGGAGGCGAATCCCAGTAGAAAACAGCACTGAGATATATTTCACTTTAGTGATTTTGCTCCAGAAACAAAAGATGCCACAAAGACGTACACGCCACTACCATCCGCATCGTCTGAAGATATATCCTTCCCCAGGAAAAGGAAAAAAGGCAATCCCTTTTCCTTTAACTAAACATTGAGATGTTTGGTCAGTACGTACTAAATCTAATCCTCCAATATGATGTCGACAGCCTCTGCGATGGCAAGCAAACAAAGTCACGGAATTAATGAACCAAGCATAAAAATTAAAAAAGACACATTCATCTTTTCATCACTGAAAATTCTGAAACAAAAGCTAGTGTGTATCCTGAAATGTCTTCAAAGAACTTAAAACATACTGCCGACAGTAATAATAATGAGAAGAACGATAGTCTTGAAGCCAGTGTCACTAACTGTTCTTACAGACACAACAGCATGAACCTTCTTTCGAACCATTTGAAAAATCATTTTCCTTTGACACCAAATGACTCATCGGAAACCAGAACAATCAAACTCTAAATGACCAATTTTATTAAACTATACCAGGTGACAGTTATATGAATATGTTTCCAAATAAAACCTTATGCTGTTTCACAGCCAAATTACCTACAAAATTATTAAAATCAGATCTCCACTGTCCTACATAAAGATCTGACAGCGACCGTTAGGGGTCATGTTCTTGTGACCAGTGTTATTACCATAATCGTTAATTTTGTCAGTCACTCTTTTGACGTCTAATATCTTTGCATTTGGGAAAATGAGCAGTATGACTGAAGAGCATCAATGTGCGCCGAACGATTTCATTCAATTTCAGATTGCTAAAAGCTGCATTACCAATGGCTGATTCAAAGGTCACCAAAACATGACCCCTAAGCGGTCCCTGTCAGATTTTCACATAGGACAGTGAAGATCTAATTCTCAAGTCATACAATTGGATCACGTAGCGTTAGTAGAAATCGTTCATCCCATGCAAGCCCTCAAAATAAATGAAGGTCCAAACACCTTCATCTTCGATATCCTGAACGAACAAATGCAAAAAACAATAACCAACCAATCATCAGTTGACTACCTACACCATGCAAATTCGTGTTAGCATTTGTTTTAATGCGCAACATTTGGTCCAAACGATTGCAGTTATTTTTAGCGATCAGTTTGGCAAGCCCCAAAGAAAGCTTGCAAAAGGTTACTAATCGAGTAGCATACAATTGTTCATCTTCTTAAACTCCATTCTTCTCACGGCAGAATAATATCTTTTTTTAGGTCCCTGATTGTGTTTTCTACTTTGGGTGATACATTGATCTCGCCCCTATGAAAGACGTTTACAACAATGATCGATTCTACAAGGAGTTGCGCTTCCCTGTCGAATTAAATGAAGGACAAAAGTTTACTGTTTGTGTACTCGGATGTGATCAAATACACAACCGCTCCATTACTCAAACCCGTTCCTTTCATAGTATATTCTGACATCGCTGCTTACGAGGAAGGTGGAAACATGTAACACATTCGCCGTGAATTTGTACATCCTCATTATCTTCTTGTCAGTAAATCGTATTTTGACAAAATTTGTATAATCGGAGATCTGAAACAAAATACTTTATTCTCAAAAGAAAAGGTATCAGTAAAACTACATTTTCGAAAATGATTCTAAGGTGAATTGTAGAAAACAAGTGTCCTGTGTACAAGGAGTCGCTTGATAACGAGGACATGGCTTAAGAGATATGTTAAAATCACTTTTTGTACTGTAGCACCCATCTCAAAACCGACTGTAACTTTGCACGGTAGCACCCATCTTAAAACCGATGTAATTTCAAGGAAGCAAAATAATTTCTTCAAAAAGTCCTCATCGACAAAGTCTAAATGAAGCCTTCCTGAGAGCAGAAAGAATGTGTTATTTCCAAATGGAAAAGACATTTTAGGTCACCGATATATCCCTATAAATACTCTTCACACTTCTAGCCAAGACATTACTTCTTCCTCAACGACACAGCAAGGATGAGGCAGAAAGAGACTTTGAAACTTCTTTAGATCTGATAAACACGTTCAGAAAAGGAACAGGAAAACAAGAAGAACAGGAAAACTGTAAAGGAAAAGAAAAATCATGTACTGAGATTCGTATGAATATTCCTAGTCAGAACTCGCTATGTTTGCCATATCGTCGACGATGACTGTGCAAAAATCCCAATGGGTATAATTTCATCCTCTTTGACTACCCAATTCCCTGTCGAATTTGAAATAAAAGGACAAACCAAAGATTATATAGAGCTTATCTCTTGTACCTGAATGTCAATGTTCCCATCATCCATCATTTCTAAAATGCACCTTTATATGATTTTTTTACACGTTCGGTCTGTGTGTGTGTGAGAGATTTGGATTTTTAACGTATCTTTAGCAATTTTTCAGTCATATCTCTACGATGTCTGTAGTGTGACAATTTATAGTGATGTCTAACACTGGGGCATCATGCCGCAGATATGTAGCATGATGTCCCACCCAGTCACATTATCCTGAAACCAGGCCGACCAGTCCTAATACTAACCTCTTAATGCTGAGTGCCAAGCGAGGCAGCTGTTAGTTCCATTTTTAAAGTCTTTGGTATGACTCGACCGGGGATCGAACCCACGACCTCCCAATCCGAGGCGGACGCTCTAACCACTAGGCCACCGGAGCGGTCTCTGGTGGCAGCACTTGCTGGCTTACCACCCGAAGAGAAACTGAGTAGCTGGATTTTGCTAGCAGCAATGCTTCGCACATGCATGAATGGGCGAGCGCGAACAAATGAAACAGAGAGAGTGCAATGGCAAAATTGATCGAAGCCCTGGAGAATATGCACAGGGTCGGACACCACCTCATTCAAAAGAACACGGACAAGAAGGCTCCCATTTTCTTGAAAACAGCCCAAGACCTCTTAGAATACGTCATGTGCGAGGAGATAATCCAAGAAAGAGAAGAATGGTAAGAAAAGAAAAAGATAGCAGCAACAACAACATCAGCGGCACTTACATCATAAGGGAGCTGATGACGTGGAGTGCAGAAAGGACACAAAGGACTCTTTGTTCTCATTTATTAAGAAGCGTCCCGCTGCAACGGTGATGCCGATGATGAGACATTACCGTCCTCCCAGACGTTAAAACCTAGGACCACTCGTCAAAACAAAACGTCTATATTCAGGGCCACCCAGATCTATAGAAAAGAGGTATACGAATCATTTGACCATTTTGTGTTTCATATTCTGTGTATGTGCTTGTGCATGCTTATGTTTTCCCTCAAAAAGCTTAAAACACCTTCACTTATAAAATGTGTGTTTGTTGGGTGTAGTGTGTGTTTATGTGGATATAGTGTGTGTCTATAAACACGCCGTTACCCTTTTGTAAACCTATGTACTAACACCTTAATAATGGTTTCGTTTAGGTCTGCGCGATTTCTGTTTCCTTTGTATTTTGAGTAAATGTTATTCTCTGTAAAGAATGTTTTCTTTCACGTCCGTGATTCAAGCTTTCACCAGTCGTACCATTCATCTCGAAAAGACAAGAAGAAAAGAAAATGGCAGAACACTGTAAAGTGGGCATGCTGATGAAGTGATATCTTTGATGGAAAGAGTACAGCACCTTCTGGATTGGGTGGAAGAGTTAGAAGTCCACCTCGACAAGCAACACTTGAAGACGGAAATCATCTCTCTGATAATTACTAAACCATTCGTCAGTGAGGTGATGGATGAAGAAGTCAGTAGGTTCAATGAGGCCTGGGCTAAAGGGTGAAGAAGGAGAGGCAATTCCAGCGCATCAATACCAAAGGGATGAAGATCCAGGACCACTTTAGTCCGATTGGTCATCCTTATTGGATGCCGGAGAAGGACGACTGGAGAAGGAGGTCAACGAACCTAGTTTTGGGCTCGTGGTCTCCACCAAGCCATTGTGGAGGACAATGGAAAAACTGGGGGCGGAAATGTGCGACCCGTGGTGCCCGACCCTGAAGGTGCGACCACTGCTGTAAAAGTGGTAGCAGAAACCCAACGGCCCTTTCAGGGCTACCTATATCTCTAGGAAAGAGGTACTCGTAATCAAAAAGTGGTAATGTATGTACAGTGTGTGCTTGGATTGTAACCAAAAAGTGGGTGATGGATAATAGCGCTTTTACAGACAAAAATATTAACATTGCTATTTCTGTTTGTCCCCATAAACTTAACTTTAATCCTTGTAAACTTTTGTCCAGTAAGTACTTTTGCTCCCATAAACACTTTTGTCCCCATAAATATTTCCGTCCCCATAAACACTTTTGTCAATATATTACCATTTCCATGTTAAACCTATGGACAATTTTAACACAGGATTTCCCGTCCATGAAAACCTATGGCGTGATGTTATTTCCTGTACGTTCCCCAAGTGCCACATATTACTACTAATAAACATCAAAATCTAAATTTCATCCAAGTCAATAAAGCGAAAAATATGGTCGATACTGAACAACTACTGGAATGAGGGAGTAATAATCATAAGCATGCATTCCAAGTTTCATGATTCTGTATATGACAGTATGCATATACCATGCGAAAAACATATGTGGTCACAGTAAAATGTGAAATATAGGTCACAGTCAGCTTTTAATAAGGGTGTGGTAATAAGAGAGATTTAGTGTATCAGCTAGTTTAACGAGTACAGCATGGACAATAAAAACATTAAACTGAACCAAAGTCGGTGAAATGCAAAATATGGGTCACAATGACCTACATGTAAGCTGAGGGTGTAATCTCATTAAGATGCATCCTCTGACAATGTTTCGTGTTTCCAATTATCGTAGCGTTATACGTTAGATAAAAAAATGTTATCCTGAGCTACAAACAAACACTTTGCATAAAACAGCAAACTACTAAATGAAGGTTCGCAATGATCATCTTTTATTGAAAGTGTGTACAAATAAAGATGTATACGATCACCTAGTTTGATAATTCGGGCATGAATTGTGAATGAGACTGAAAATAAGTCAATGAAGAAATGTAGGTCACATTTATGATCAGGATTTAGTACTCATCAAGATGCATCCCCTCGCCAAGTTTCATCATTCCAGATATAACAGGTTATGTACAGTGTCTTTAAAACCTGAGTTAAACACATAAGCTTAACCAAGAACGTACAAGCAACGTACATGTATGTATAAATTTTTTCCCCTCAGTCATCTCCTCTGAGGGTGGTTACTATGAAACACACACTAAACTGTTGCCTGGGACGTAGAAAGTAAGAATAGTTGACATTCAGTAAGGTGCGTATGCTTTTATATATGCCATGCACAGGGGTTAGTACAATGGTGTACCCATACTTTGTAGAGAACTTAACATCAACAGTATCTATAATTGATGTGTTTCTTTTGACCTTGAACACACCGAAAATGGCACAATTCCAAAATCCCTTTTTAATCAGTTGAAATATAATACAATACTCAGAACCAAATTTCAGTCGATATTGATATTTAATATGTATGTATTGTATAAATTAAATCTGCGTTGTAATCTAACGAGCTATTTGTCAATTTTAGTCGGATAGGGAAGGGGGGCAGAGAACATTAAGGTATCTGTGTGTTTTTGTGTGTGTGTGTGTGTGTGCGTGCGCGTGCGTACGTGTCTGTGTGTGTGTGTGTGTGTGTGTGTGTGTGTGTGAGAGAGAGAGAGAGAGAGAGAGAGAGAGAGAGAGAGAGAGAGAGAGCTTATAAGGAACATGAGGCGACGACTCTGTTCCTTTGAAGCTCTTGGGGTCTAAAATATTATATGCATTTTCTTTCAGGTCCGTGGTTTACCGCATACCGATGTTATGTCTTACAGATAAATATAAACAAATGCAAGGAACTAAAATGAGTGTGACATATCGTAATGTAAATATTAGCGTAAGTTAAATAAAGGCTGATTGTGACTGGTTTCTATTGTATATAATCAACATCAGTGGAAATTTACCTGCCACCTGTAAGTGCTCAACATTAGAACCCATATATACGTGAATGAACATTCGATTGCTTCACACAGATCAAGAGAATACTTAATATTGGTTGTAAGACCGTGTTATAATCTATGTAAAATGAAAATGTCTAATTTAATTTTGCTTGTAAAACAAAATGCAGACAGATTATTTCTTCCCAGCTGACCTCGTGATTCTGGTCCAGTTTAATAGTAAATATCAGAGTTTAGAAAACAACTATTTAGTACTCTCTCTCTCTCTCTCTCTCTCTCTCTCTCTCTCTCTCTCTCTCACACACACACACACACACACACACACACACATAAATATAAAGACTTATTATATCGATGAATATGACATCATATTATCCAGAACTAATGTGTGTGATGTCAATGAAACAGATTTAAATGGTTATAAAGGAAAGGGTATCATGGTTCAGGAAAGTCAAGCAAACATATTTGCATTATTGTGTGTCCACTGCAAATTTCACACCCACCCCACCCCCCTACCCACCCCACATTGCTGTTATTACCAGTTCACATGGGATGAGTCATTGTTATACTAAACTGTAATATCAATTATATACGATGGAATCGAGCAGTACTTATTGTGGACCTGTCCGAAATTTGCCCACAATAATTTACGTAAGAAAATCTATCCTAATACATAAAAAAATATTACATATTATTTCATGAACCAAGAAAAATGGGAGTTCAAAATTTACATATAATATAAACAGTAGTTTCTGTGATTTGTTTGACTCAGGTTACTATATACATCTTGTATTCCCCACATGATGACCCACAGAATATAGCATGATGCAATTACACCAGGCCGAAGCTTATAGTCCTTGCCCGTAGATACATACACATAAACATTAATATAACCCCAAAATACGTTTTACTTGTATTTCAAACGCATTTCTCTAGCTTTTAATGTAAGCTATAATCTCGTTGTTAATTATATCATTAATTATCTTTTATTGTCTCATCGTTTACCGTTCATGCAACTCTTTACACTTTACGTTAATAAACAATTTTGTCTTATAATCTTGATTATCGTGTCGTTTTCTGTACATTTGTTTTTAAAGTCCTCCATGTTATCGTCTTCATTCGTCTATATGAACAGAATACAAAAGTTACGATAGCACGATACATTTTTTTATTTCTCTGGTGACTGTTAAGACCGACAGACGACAATGTCCAATTGCTTGTGTGCATTTAAATGATTTAAATTATGCAAAATCAACCAAACTGTATACATGCTTCATATTTGCATCTTTATTCGCATTGACTGTCATGCTCTCGTGGCGTAGGTAAGGGGAGAGAACTCATAGCATACAGACACGATTATAGATTTTTATGTCAGAAAATACACTTATTTTGTGTATGTTTGATTTGGGGTTTAATATATGATGCAAGATACACGTAGCAAATTTATTTAAATGACTCCAAATTTACTTTGTATTGACAAGGCACTATTTCTTTGGAATATCTTCTGGTTTTGGTTAACCTCAAGTGTGTGGCTGGGCGGGTGAAGGGTAATCGTGCTCTGAGGGCCTGAGAGAGAGAGAGAGAGAGAGAGAGAGAGAGAGAGAGAGAGAGAGTATGTGCGTTGGTTTTTTCAGTCGCTTTTTGGCATTCAGCACAGCCCACATTCCATCCTCAAAACTGAGAAGTAATACATGCTTGTTCCTATATTCACCATGAAATTATACGCCATAAACGCACGTGTCAATAATAGATTATCTCATATGCAGAACGGAGAATGAACGAATAACAATCTACTTTCGTCAAATTTTTATCCACAATCGCAACGCTATGTGGAATTATAGCTTTATTAGAGACAGACAGACCGGCAGGGATATGCTAACTGGAAGGGTCCAGTTCGAGTCCGTTTTATTGTCTTTCCAATTATACCGCTAAAAGCGTAATCAGTTCTAGATTGACAAGCATGGATGGTTTATTAGATATGGGCCGGAGGAGTGGGGTTGGCTTGAATTTTCTTGCGAGCAAGGCTATTTCTTTTTCTTGTACCTCAAATAATTCAATTGTTTCAACTAAAATAATGGATGTAATTAGTTCCCTTTCTTTCTCTTCAAATCAGAGCAAAAATATTTGTTTTAATCCATTTGGTGGCAAGACATGTTTCAACAACCTCACATTAAGGGAAAAATATAATAATAATAATAATAATAATAATAATAATAACAATATCTGGTTTAAAGTTATTTTCCTTTGTCAGAATTTTACCACACAAACCACTGACATAAAGACCATGCAAACAAGTCTCTCTCTCTCTCTCTCTCTCTCTCTCTCTCTCTCTCTCTCTCTCACACACACACACACACACACACACACACACACACACACACACACATGCCTAGTCCGATAAATCAGACCCCTAGATCAGTGTTGAGACTGATGAACTATTTGTGGGTCTGATAGCATCTGTTCATAAAATCGAGGAATCGTTCGCAGACAAACCCGTCCGCAACATATCGGTGTTCATTTAGACACTTGCCGATATTTATCGCGTCTCTTGAGCTATCGTCGCTTCATGGGTCCTCGTGGCTATATGCACAAAATATGTCCGCCTCAAATATACATGTCTGGCGACCTGTAAATCCACGTGGAATAACATAACACTATGTCCTGTGGCCATTTTGAATTTCGTGCTAGGCATGACCATTACGAAATACCGGCAAATGCCTAAACTGTAAGCGTGAATGTTCCGGAAAGATCTGCATGCACATTGTAATCAACAGGTGAGACCAACAGCTCATCCGTCAATACCAACATAGATCTGAGGGTCCGATTTAATGGATTAGTATAAACCTTTTTAATGTGAAAAATATTTACAATTGAAAACATTTTCTTAAATCCAAAAGAACAACGTAATTTTTGCGAGGGCCACTTCTAATTCTTGCACATACCGTATTGCTACTGCCCCGTTTTGGTATCTCATATGATATGGAGATGGTAATTAAATTAAATAGAGTATAAATTTACTGCACGTGTTGGCAATGCACACATCCTTTGTGCATTAAATTATACTGACAGATTTTCTTACTTTTGTTTGGTGTGGGATATGTACTTCAATTGTTTGGAAAGAAAGTATCAACATAATTTCATGAAAACAAACGGAAAAGTGATATTTGTATTTAAAGAAGTCATCAGAAGGCACAAAATAAGTTTAGTGTACACAGACACGTGTATCGGTTGTAATACATAAATTAATGCTAGATTCAGGAATAATAAATCTAAGACTATTGCGAAGAAGTAGCATAACGTTAAAGAGGGTATTACATCAGTCAATACGGCTTAATTTAACCCAAGAGGATTTGACAAAGAGATTAACAAATAGTATTTAAAAGAATGAAAAAATAAGAAATAAGCTCATTTAGTGAATTAGGTGTTAATGACGTTTTGAGCATTTTAAAAGTTCTCATGAATCATTAACTGATCATCCTCAGGATGCTTTGCCAGTCTGTGTAGACAGCTAAATACCAGGTGCCAGTCTGTGTAGACAGCGAAATAACAGGAGCCACTTTGTGTAGACAGCGAAATAACAGGTGCCAGTCTGTGTAGACAGCGAAATAACAGGTGCCAGTCTGTGTAGACAGCGAAATAACAGGTGCCAGTCTGCGTAGACAGTGAATTAATTACATACATAGAGATAGATGTTGTATTAAATTGAAATATATTAAACTGAAATAGAAAATGTTAAATCATTGAAGACACATAAATCAATAGGGCTCGATAATATAGTCTAAAATGATTGTTAACCGTGTTGATGTTTTATTATTAATTTTCTTTTTGAGAGTTTTAATGTTATCAGTGTCCAATACCCATATTTTATACAATAAAGCTGTTACACGAATGGTGATATCAATTATATATAAAACATTAGCAACATTTTTTAATATATTAAATGAAAGAATGTAGAAATGGACTGACAAGTAAAAAACATAACTTACAAGCAAGAGAGTGCCCAGAAGAAAGAAATTTCTTTAGACTGCATATTTGTCCTCAAAGCCAATATGCCCAAGGTGTTGAGTTCTGGTACAAGATTTATGTTGGTCATTGAACCATTATGAGAAATGGTTCGATAAAATCGATCGCAATATATTATGACATAAATTAAACCGCAACAGGGTTAGTTCATTTATGGTAAAGGCTTTGCATGATATTAATAATTCTGAAAAATACTGTGCAAGATACAGTAATAGTTTTCAGGGTATTTTTATTGTCATTTTTATTTGTACTCACAATATAGTTTGAAAATAGGGGAACATCATTCATCAATATTGTTTGCATATTTTATAAACTGTACTGTTACTGGTGTATAACAAATTTACCTGTGGATAATGTTTTCTCTTTCAATGATTTGTCTCCTTTTTAGTTCCTATGTGCAGATGATGTTTTAGTAATGAAAAAAACATGATGCGTGTACTGCTGACTTTATTACTAATGAAATTTCTCTCAAAAAAACTTCATTTGATTCGATTCCGATGGTGCACTAGCTGAAAAGAAGAAATCTTCATCGGACGATTTCAGCTGGATAGTGTCAGTTTGATTAATGAAAATGAGCGATTTTCAGAATGTGAGCGAATCACCTCTAAGAATGGCGACTGTTTCCTTGTGGTGCGATTTTTTTTACTATATTTACCTCTGTAATAAATATGAATTTCGAGGTACCAGACAGTGGCACCAATCTGAATAAACCATCAATCTCTGTAAGTCTAACGCGCATCTGCATAATGCACTGTTTCGTTTCTCAAACAGTTCAGCCCTGATGGATATTGTGCTACAAAACTATATAGCCCTATAAGGGTTTTTGAATCAATAAGATACTAAAAAGAAATTAAAAGAATGGATTTTTATTACACAAAAATCCGTCTCTCTGAAGGAGTAGACTACGGCATTGATGGACTTAAAACCGTAATACGGCAGTATGGAGCAGACGACAAATCAAGCATAAGTAGTCAGAAAAGCACAAATTCAACATTTGGCAGAGCTTATGTTAGTGAAAAATCTCATTTTGGAGCAGAGACATCTAAGGGACAGCACCTATAAGCTGTAGAAAATTGCATATCACAGCTATGAGAAACAGTTTCCCAAGTGTTCAAGCTAGATATGCAACCTTTGCATATTCCACTTCAGACTGCAGAGAGTGTAATAGGGTTCTCAGTAGAGAACAATAAACACATCACATACGAACCGTGTCATTCCTCTGTCTTCTTATATATATATATATATATATATATATATATATATATATATATATATATATATATATATATATATATATATATATCCTAGATGAAACCTGGTTCTTATTTCAGAGATCCCTTGCAATGGAATGGAATACACCTTCAGCTTATGATTGCAAGCAAACGGATGATTAATATGACGTTTTGGGCTGTAATGACTAGAATTTCGCGTTTATCTTCTTCTTCGTCGTCTTTACCTTCTGTTTTTTCTACTTCTTGTGCAGTTCAGAATGCTCAATAAGCATTGAAATAAGGGCACTAAGAGCGTAGAGAATTAAGTGAATGGATGAATGTGGATTATCTCTGAGCAAGATATTGACTGAATGTATAATTAAGTGAGTAGTCGGATCAATTAGGCCCAAAATCTGGATTGTTGGGTGGTCGAGTGGTCTAAGGCCCCTGATGGCCATGTGGTCTAGGGCGCTGGCTTTTACAGATAACTCACACACCTCTGTCCGCTTGAGTTCTTGTCTCGGTTCGACCAACGTGGGTATATGAGAAAGCTTGCCAGTAGCTTTCAGTAGGTCGGTGGTTATTGCCGGGTTTTCCCCAGTTCTTCCTCCATGTATAACCTAATTTATGCTGAAATTTGGCGTTAAACTCACAAAAACAAACCAAAAAAATTGTTATAGTTGTCGTCATCAATACTGATTAAGAAACAACAAAATCATCATGATCATCATCATTACCGTCATCATCATCATTTATATAGAATGGATAATTTAAGTTAAACTCGCCTCCGTAATGGTTGTTGACAGAAGCGGCATCATAAATATCTAATGAAAATCATTTAAAACTATTTATTTTAACTCGGATGACATTGAATAAGAAGTGATTGATTCACATTGAAAGGACAATAATTTAACAGACATTATTGATGATTTTTTTTCACACAGGAAAAGCTAAATGTGAAAAGAAGGGGAAAATAGGGAATGGGGAACACTTGTAGCATAGATTATTACAAAAGAACAAAATTTGATTAAATACCTACTACCAGGTGTCAAAACAAATGTTATGTGAGTAGCCTCGACTGTAAAAGCACGTGTAAAAACGGATAAAATCACACTTTCATGTGATTGTTTTGGACTTGCTCAGTTTTTTGTTACGTTTGTTACAGCTGCTTTCATATCACTATATATATATATATATATATATATATATATATATATATATATATATATATATATATATATATATATATATATATATATATATATATATATATATATATATATATATTGTCTTCAATTTACCCATCGGGTATATTTACAAATGAAATTAAGAACATCGGTAAATGACTATAGGGATGGGGTGAGGGTCCTAACTTGTAGCAATATATTACAAAGGAAGACGCGATTCTTTCCTCTTGCATTCTTCAAACCCAACCATAGCTTTTCCCGCTGTAATCAAGAGCACAATTTACACAAGATTTCTGTAGAGATCGTTCACTTGATAACACATTGTCGAATTTCATGCGAACGGAAAATAATTATGGACGGAATTCGAGATCCGATTGAATTTCACCCTTTAAGAAACGGCAAGTTCATTACGAAGCCTATTGTACAATTCAGCACCGAATACAGGCAAGCAGTATGAACTGAAGGGAAGAACTCTATTCTAGTTTTGTTTTGTCAAGAGTGAAATCCAAGATGATCCGAACGCTTCCATCAACTTGTGTCTGTAGAATATTTCCAATTTCTTCACGTAAATCGAAGTCTCTTGAAATGCTTTAAAATTAAGCTATTCATGATTACAGTTGGCATACGTTTTTAAATATGGAGAAGAAAACAGGATTAACTAGCTGGGTTGGAGATATGGAGGTTCGGGATAGCGTGTTTTCCCTTGTGTTGTAAACAGGTTTGAATCCCACACCACCCACCCCAGCCCATTCTTATATCCATTTGCAGATATTCTTATGTCACTTGCAACGAGTCCTGTGAACGATGCTGACGTACAATTCCAAAACTCAAAAATAACTTCCGCAATAAAATATTCCAAACATTTTTAAATAATTTGGCATTAAATATCAAAACGATTTGGAGCATCAATCAGGAGGCAGGTCTCGTGTGTTTACTGGTTGCAAAGTGACCACATGCGACTGCGAGTTTTGCACATGCGAAGACATTCCGAATGAAGGAGTTTGCATGATATGTATAAGGGAGCATGAATGCCCAGTATACAGCTTGTAAAATTTGAACCCGATACATATTTTGATTTAATTTTATTGTTTGTAATGTTAAATTACCGGTCAAAATAATAACTGACAAAAATGAAAAGTGCTCCACGTGTGGTCAAGATTACTTTTGAATTAAAAGAAAGATCATTTAAATTTGTGTGTGTGTGTGTGTGTGTGTGTGAGAGAGAGAGAGAGAGAGAGAGAGAGAGAGAGAGAGAGAGAAAGAGAGAGAGAGTTTGGAAACTAACTTGTTAAATTTATGATTATATCCATAATTTATGATAAAATTTAAAAAATATTTATATTGTAAATCACGACAAATTATCAGTGAAAATCGATTAGGATGGAGACAATATTCCAGGCTGTGTAGTCGTGAATAATAAGGCACTCTCCACTTCGGTACGTTTGTATTAATTTTAACGTTGTGGTTTCGTAGCTAAAGCACACACAAACCATCCATGTAGTAGGCATTCCCGTGGAACACACTGCACGAGATATCTGCTTTATTGCGTGGTGTCACAATCTAATCTTGACTCTGATTAATTGTTTGAATCTAATAATAACAAAGCTAAACAAAAGGTTCATTTATCTTCCCTTCCTCTTGCCAACAATGCAAGCTGCTTTTCACGTGACTAAGCCAACCAATACCGTTGTCGGTGGAATAGCCGTTTTCATTCTATCCACCTGGAGACTACTTCTTCCTCAGAGCGTTAAAGGCCGATTACTGCTCTGAGTTGTTTCTGGAATCAATTCAGAAAAGCTGCAAAAAATGTCTGAAGTGGCTGAACTTTGGGCCAAACTTGAAGGGGCTAAGGATTGCAAGTCCCTTTTGAAGAAATATTTAACTAAGGAACTCTACGAGAAATACAAGGATACAAAAACATCTCTTGGTGGAACTTTGGCCGACTGCATTCGCTCAGGTGAGTTGGTTGTTACCAAAGTAAATTATAATCAATTTTGAACAACAAATTAACAGCAGTCTTTAAAAACATTGTATTAGGGTCGACATTCAATCAAAAGTGTTGTCTCTAAACACGAATGATTTTCGCCATCAGATCAGTGTTAAGTTACTAAAAGATTTTATATGACTGAATGTTATTCATTGTGACGTTGTTTCCATATTTTTTAAACAACAAAAACGATAATAATAATAATAATAATAATAATAATAATAATAATTATTATTATTATTATTATTATTATTATTATTATTAGTGAAACTAGCATTTGTAAATAGATTGCTATGTAATTTGGCAAGCATGTCATGAGTGAGACAAGATTATCAAACAAATGCTCGCGATTTCGCGATTTGAGCACGCGAAAACATTCTGGGTCATTCAGTTCAATATGTATAATGAATATCGTCTGCTCTCTCTCTCTCTCTCTCTCTCTCTCTCTCTCTCTCTCTCTCACACACACACACACACACACACAGAGTTTATTTAATAACATTGACAAAAATGTAGACACAATTCTAAATTTCCACATTTTCATAAGGTCAGCAAATTAAATTGAACAGCTGATCAATCAAGAAAACAAAATGAAGACAAAAGCAAATAAGATAAAAAAATAATTCCACATGCAGACGACTTGGTATTCAGATACATAACTGACATACTAACTAATGAAAAAAAAAAAAAAAAAGCGAAACTAAATAAGAGAAACCGCAACGAGCGGCCGGTGTGGCTGATATTCACGTTTAGATAACTGAGACGTCGAGCAGATGGAGTATGGGATGTTTCGGCATATTTACCAGGTACGACGGTAAGTGTCAAAAGCAATCTATATTCCGTCACTGTATCTCTGCCGGTTCAGCAAATTCTGTTATTTACACACCAGCCAACAACTACAGAAGAACAGTAACATTATTCGCTGTGTTTGATCATATAAGGCAGCACAAAGCAATCAATGACAAGGTTCACGCGCCTGCACGCACGATGTCAGATGGAATTCAACCAGTGCGATATATTGTAACGCAAATAACTAAGATGTTTTTATTTGTATGCTCGAAGGAAAAAGCATGGCTTTTTTCAGAAGAATTCATGATAATATGACTGTATTTCAATACCTGACACCTGCCGCATGTTGAACCTTTCTTTGCCTACAATTATTTATCGCTGCTCATCACAGCTCGTACCATTTATCGCGGTAACGCTGTCAATTTTTGCTTTCTTTCCATTTTCTAGCTGAATGAGCTATTGAAAGTATTCCAATTCAAAATGTCTGACAACAATTAAGTAGTTTTGTAAACACATGAACTGCGGACTTTTAGCTAAATATCTAGTCTATGCTAATATAGTGAAGCATTTGCCTTCTGTTGATCAATTATTTCGTTTTGTTCGTTCGTTTCTGAAATGCCTGGATCTCCATTGCATCGGAGGACAGCCATTCGACCTGGCTTCATTTTATCCATAAAACATTGTTTGTTTTTTGTTTGTTTGTTTTGTTTTGTTTTTGTTGTTTTTTTGTTTTGTTTTTTTTTTTTTTTTTGTTTTGTTTTTTATTTGTTATTTATTTATTTGTTATTTATTTTATTTATTTATTTGTATTTGCTTTGTTTTCTTAAATTAACAAAGTTTAGAGGGCATCGATCGATGACAACAAGTTTGGTGCAGTATTTTTCAAATAAAGTCGAAAATGAAATTGCCAATGGCTGAAGTATTCTATCGTAGATGCATTTCTGTAAACCCATGCCTCTTCCATCTTTCTCTCTCTAATCCGTGCAATGTTCTAAAACTGAATTCAAAGCTTTAAGAGGATTGTCATTTTTTGTATTCAAAGGAAGGAAAACCAGATGACAAAGTAATTTATAGTAGAAAAAGTCACCTACAAACTTTCATCAGGATATGGAAAGGAAAAAAGTTCAATCGCTTAGAATTGGAAAAAATGTCCATAAATATTCTTGCAGAAAAGGAACAATTTGCAGATAAGTAACGATAGTTTTGTAAATAATATTAGACTTGACCCTAAACAAGTCGAGATACATAGGTAAAAATTACAAGGGTCAATGACAGTGAATTCTTTATACAGATGACGTTACGCTGCAAGTTTTAATCGTCATTACAGGATGTCTGAATTTGGACAGCGGAGTTGGACTGTACGCTTGCGATCCGGAAGCCTACACAGTTTTCAAGGACCTATTCGATGCTGTTATCAAAGATTACCATAAGGTATCCAAAATTAAAATAAATTGTCAAAGATTACCATAAGGTGTCCAAAATTAAAATAAATTGTCAAAGATTACCATAAGGTATCCAAAATCAAAATAATTTTTTCCTATCTCCACGCAAATCACTAAACCAAAGGAAGTCTCAAATTCTGGCACAGTTGTAGGATTTGCGTCTGCGACAAGGCGGTGTGGACTTTTTCATACCCGTACTTCAAGAAGTAAACACTGACTGCCAGTACCTTTCTCCGTCCGTCCACCAATGCGTCGCTCCTTCCTTCAAATCGCACATTTTGTTGTTCCCAGATCCTGCACCAGATACATTGTGATAGATCTTCAAAGTTTTGAAATGTTTTGTACGAGAATTATTACTACTGTCTTTACTAGCTTATAAGCCTAGTCTAACTACAAATTGCATAGACCCAGATCTGCCGTCGCATAATTTTTCCCGCAGATCTGGGTCTGTGCAGTTTGTTAGGAGTAATCAGTAGAATAAACAACATAGACCCTGGTCTGCAGGCGCATTATACTATGACAAATCAGGATGTTTGTTGTTTGCAGTTTGACACAGCTTATAAGCGAGCGCAGGCGGTACCAGTAACAATTGTTTTGTTTGTTTTTTTTTTTTGTTTACATGAAAATGATTTAAATATTGTCACTGAAAAATTTACACTCTGAGAGCTTCATCCAGCTTAATATCTTCCATCGATTGCCTTGAGCTTAACAAAAAAGTGTCCAGATAAAACTGGTGTTATCTATTTAATAAAAAGGTGCTATTTATCTCATAAAAGTGGTTAACAAAAGAATAGACATAACAAGAAACTCAGAAATAAAACGTGATGATAATCATTCTGATATGTATGTATCCTATATATTTACACGTATAATATTTCATGTGGACTCTTTTCAGGTTCCAACAGTGAACCACCCCCAGCCAAACTTTGGCGACATTAACAACCTTGGCTTCGGTGACCTTGACCCCAATGGTAAGATGATCGTCTCAACCCGAGTCCGTGTCGGCAGAAGCCACAATGGATTTGCATTCCCACCCAGCATTAAGTCAACCGAGGTGAGCTATTAATGAAAATTTAGGTTGTTGTAATATTTTTAGTATTTGCTTTGTTCTTTGTTTTTGGTTTGGATGTTGGTTTTTTTTTTCCTTTTGTTTTCTTTTTTTTCTTTTGCTGTTGTTGTTGTTGTTTTGTTTGTTGTTGTTGTTGTTTTGTTTTTGTTTTTGTTTTTTGTCTCGCTTCATGTGGACCCACGGACGGCCAAAGTAGTAACAAAGGCGCTTGTTTCAAAATTGGAAACGGTTTAATCCGTTTCTCTTGCATATTCATAATAACTTGGTCACTCAGTCACGTGGGGGATTGTAAATCAAGGGAAGAAGTGGGGGGATTGTTGTTACAGCCAGCATTTCTAATAAGTGTAATTGCCATTTTCCTGTCTTGTGCATTCATCCTTACTGTCCATCTACTCTTGGGGCCAGGTGAAAAATACTGAAATCTTTTCTAGTCAGCTGCATCTATAAAAATCCCCTAAATTCAAGGGGTTGCTTACTTGTTTGGAACATAGCACCCTGTAGTTCAGCTGCTCTTTGTGCAAGATGAAGAACAGTTCAACGGCAAATCATGATTGAAATTAAAGATTTCTCCACTGACCCAAAGTCTAAAACATTGTTGGTAATGACTTCATATTTGCATGGTAACGTTAGTAAACTACACCTTTTCTTTTACTTGCATATATTTGTACTGCCACTGAGTGAATGATTACCTAAGATCCTAGGCTTGATTTTGGGAATTATATTCAACAGTATACCATACCATGGAAGTTGCTGTGGTGCTTGAGCGTGGGTCTTACAATGATATGTACACATTCGTATACCGACAGTGGCTGGGTAACGACGCAATACGTATAAATGTCAATATAAACGTTAAGCATTCATACCTTTCAGCAACGGAAACAGATGGAAAAGAACACACTGGAAGCCCTGAACACCCTGGAGGGAGAACTAGCAGGGAAATATTACTCTCTGGAAACAATGACCAAAGACGAACAAAAGCAACTTATCGAAGATCACTTCTTGTTCAAGGACGACGACAGGCAAGTAAAATTTCAAACCTTTCTTGTGCAGTTTTGCATACAAATAGTTCGAATCTTACTGTATACATTTATAGCCTATAAACTGGAGAATTGTACCTTAATTCCATTGTAAAATCCCATCATATTGTACTGCACAATAACGTCAATTTATGCACACTGTAGCAAGAGAATTCGCCATAAATAAAATTTATGGGATAAGGTGAATCTCACATATTGTACATGTCATAATATAATATTCAACGAGTGTTATAAATATAAATGTCTTATTAACATAAATTTACGACGTTATTCTTCCGTTGGATGATAATTTATGATGCTAGGTGGTATGTCACAGGCTGGCAGATTATTGATGAAATTGTTATTGTACGTCATCGTAGTTGTCGTCTTCGACATCATCGTCGCCATTGTCATGGTCGTAGTCATGGTCGTCATGGTCATGATCCACATTTTCGTCATCGTCGTCAGCATTGTCATCACGATCAATGTCATCGTGATCTTCGTCATAATTGTTATCATGATGGTCAACATCATCATTATGATCAGCGTCACCGTCATCGTCATCACGATTAACGTAATCGTCATTATGATCATCCTGATGATCACCACCAACATCATTATTATCATCACCTCGACCGTCATCATCATGATCATCACGATCATCGTCATCTTCGTCGTCATAGTCGTAGTCATTCTTATGGTCGTCATCGTTGTCATCATCTTCATCATTATGATCAACGTCATTATCATCATTTCACGATTAGCGAAATCATGTTAATCATCACCGAGATCGTCATCATCATATCAATATCATGATAATTATCACCATGATCGTCATTATCATGGTCACCATGATCATCAAGATCGTTATAATCATGATCGTCGTCATCATCTACATCGTCATCATCATGATGATCATCACGATTGTCATCATGCCCATCATACTCATGATGAGCGTCATCTCAATCGTCATCGTCATGATCATCATCGTCATGGTCATCATCATTATCATGGTCAGGATCACAGTCACAATCATCATCACCATGATCATTATCGTCACGATCATTATAATCATCACTGGTCATGATCATGATCCTTATCATTAAATATGACTAGTTTAAGAAGTCGCACTTTTCTATGATTTTGTAGTTGCGTATGAGAAAAGTATTGGTAGTATCAAAAGTACCAGTAAAAGGCACAATTTATAAAAGGACAATGGGAAACAAAAAGGAATTTTGTCTTCACGTTGGGCATATGGATTTTTTAAAAGGTTATTAAAATCTAGTCCTTCTTAGATCTACAATTACTCGTTTTCCATTGCTTTTAATGTCCGCAGTAGTTTGTTATTCGATGGAGAAGAAAACCAGAGGGTGGATCCAGTGGCGTAGCCAGGATATTTGGGCTCCTATGCAAAGCTTACCGATGGGCTCCTGCAATGTTAAGAGCAAAAACAATTTTGTTTGGATGGGCTCGTGGGCACCCTGTATTCGTGGGCCTCCATGCTTTGCATACTCCTCCAATATGGTAGCTACGCACCTGGGCGGATTCAGGAATCATAAACATATAGCATGGGCTTTTTGGGATGAACGCCATGGTGGGGGCCTTTAAGAGGGGAAGCCTTCCTTACACCCGCGTCCGCCCCACCCCCTCACCAACGAAGCTTCCAAATTTTAAGCGTTTCCATGGAATACTTGTAATCATGTAACTGTAAAAAGAAGTTAGGAAACCTTCAGGTCGTTTCTGGCTCAGTTTTAGTGTGGCATGGAAGCGCGTACCGTCCCATCCCCCCCCCCCTTGGCCCTTTAATTGATTGTGC
The DNA here is from genome assembly GCA_016617855.1 of Megalonaias nervosa. NCBI lineage: Eukaryota > Metazoa > Mollusca > Bivalvia > Unionida > Unionidae > Megalonaias > Megalonaias nervosa. Next base: position 77,219 of record JAECUM010007001.1, read on the forward strand.
GTAAACTTCTTATATAATATGTGCAAAATATTAGGTAGTACCCAGAAGGACACACAATTCTAGCAATCAGCTGTTAGGAATATACTTTGAAACTTTGTTGTCAAACCATAGATTCCTGAGGGATGCTGGTGGTTATAGCTTCTGGCCTGAAGGAAGAGGAATTTTCCATAATCCCAGCAAGACCTTCCTTGTCTGGATTAACGAAGAGGACCATCTGCGTTTCATCTCCATGCAGCAAGGAGGCGATCTTGCCACAGTTTACAAAAGACTTGTAAATGTACGTTGTACCGGTTTTTCCTTTTGTGTTCATTTCGTATGAAACTTTTCTAACAAACTGAACGATTTCTGTGTTTTGTCAGTCTTGGCGAGTCAAACATTAAAATCATATGATCTGCATCATAACCGCGGTATGAAATTATGCAAACTTTAAGCGTTATTTTATCATACGCCATATTTGTGTAAGAGCAACTGCTGCCAAATGTTCTGTGGCATAAATTTAATTACATTCTGATAACCCGTTTACATATGTGACGTAATTACATGACGTTAGATGCATGTGTGATACAGAGGATATGCAGCTGGTTATGAACCATTATATCAATAACGTCATGTGTACAAAGCGGGCGCACACTTCAGCTGAAAATACAAGAATTTGTTGGAAACAATTTAATATACTAGCTTTTGCCAAAGTGGTTGACTTGTTCTTGAGAGCACTTAGCCGTAATATTTTCGTTACAGGTATGCAACTTCGTTAACATGGCTTTTTAAGCTATAATGTATAAATGTAAAAGGGCACATCTCCATATGGTCGAGCTTTTGAAGTCTTTAATTTGATCTATATATATTACGTCTCAGGAATTTCTAAATATGGCTATAATGAGGCGATTGAAAATGGAAAATCCCTGGCGAGAAAATACTGATATTGAACTATATTCTGTTACTAGGCCATCAAACAGCTTGAGAAAAAGTTGAAGTTTGCCAAGAAGGACGGTTACGGATATCTGACTTTCTGTCCGACAAACCTGGGCACAACTCTCCGAGCCAGTGTTCATATCAAAGTGCCGAAACTTGCAGCAGCAGGCAAACTTAATGCACTCTGTGCAGGCCTAAACCTCCAGCCAAGAGGTGAGAACGTGCAAACAGACATTAATGCATGCAAATCCTCGTGCCTCCCTGCTCACACACACACACACACACACATTTATGCAGATAGATTAGAAGTTTTTAAAAAATGGAAGAAATTGAGTCGATTTATTTAGGATATATTCATGAGAGTTCATCGGTTGTATTTTCGAATCAAAATTAAAAACTTCTAAGGAACGTGTCCAATTTTTTAAATTTCCAGGTATCCATGGTGAGCACACAGAAAGTGAAGGTGGTATATACGATGTTTCCAACAAGAGGAGGCTGGGATTGACAGAGATAGAGGCCATTCAGGAAATGAGGAAGGGAGTTCAAGAAATTATGAAAGCTGAACTCGCCTTGTGAAGCTCTTCCTCAAAATGAACTCAGTAAAAGTCGTCAAACTGATAGACATTAAAGTAGCACCCTAGTTACCTACCTCATCCAAGCTCTCGCGAGATTTCATTTTTCCAGCAATCAATGCCGTACCAATGGAAAGATTGTTTGATTTGATGGCTAATGAGTTCGACAGTATAAAACATACATGCTTTGAAGATTGGATAAAGGCGTGACCCACAAAGTCCGAACGAAATTGTGCGTAAAATATTAGGAATGAGTACTGTGCACGTGTACTGAACATGCTTTCGTTTCTGTATATAGAGAAAAACCAGCTGTTTCACTGAAAATCATGATGCTCGTCAACATGAAAATATATTTGATGAATCAGCAAATATATGATAATTAGATAAATTGATGTGCCTAGGAAAGGGGGTCATTTGGTTCCTTCATTTCACCAGTTTTTCCATGATTAATACAATACAAGATGAGGGCGCACTTGGAAGTCCACGGTACCATCTTGACGCTAATGTACCTAATTTTTTATTACCTATAACGTGTGATATGATGTGAAGGTGAATTACCATATTTATTTATTTATACCATTTATTTATAACATTTTGTTTTTGTTGCACGAAAATTGAATATTGGATTGCTACCTGTCTGCTTCTTCAAACTTTTGAAAGTTCTGTACAGGTAAATATCCCTTCTGTCGAATGAGTACAATAAAACGTTGTTGCCCATAACTATATTCCTCTCATTTGTTCTTTAAGAATAAGGCTTTAGTGAATTAAATAGTTCTATTGTTAAATTGCAGTGTACATAGCTGCAGTGTGAACTTTTATTGTAGTGATAAAAAATAATTTAAAGCTTTGTAAAAAGTACACTAATAACAACTAATATAATTTTATGAACGATATTAAGTCTAAATATAACATTGGCATTAAAACGTTATAAAACATTCCGATCTTTTAAAAAATATTGTTCTCTTCTATTTAAAATGTTTTAATCAATGTATTAATAATAAACAATTGAATAATCTATTCAGTAATAAGTAAATAAAGTATTATAAATTAGTAATACAATTAATGATGATAGTGATTATGAATTCGTTCGCCCTTTAGTAGCCAGCCCGGAAGAGCTGGACCAAATCTTGTTGGCGAGCAATGTTTTGCAAATTCAGGAAAGGAAATCGAATTTTAGTAATAAAATGTTAAAAACGACATTGTTTAACATTATTTAAGCATCTGAAAGACACTTGTCCCGTCTTTATTGAATCTATGAATGGTCTGTAGATATTATGTAGTCGAAATTTTTTTCAAAAAAAAAATGTAAAGACGAAGACCAAAACGTGATCAGTGCCAAATACGAGTGAGCTCAATTTTGCTGAATTAAAATGAAAAGGGACACATGTTTGATGAAAAGGGACAAGTGTGTTTGATGAAAGGGACACGTGTTTGAAGAAAAGGGACACGTGTTTGATGAAAATTCTTAAAAAGTTTTACTTTTTGTCATTCCCGCCGCAAGATTCAACATTTAAGTAAGCAATGGGTTATTACGCACGATCACGTAATATGTTTCTTCAGTTTATAATGACAAAATATATCTCTGAAGCCAATCGGCCATCCACCGTTTGGGTCTGTCTGTCTGTCTGTCTGTCTCTCTGTCTCTCTGTCTCTCTCTCTCTCTCTCTCTCTCTCTCTCTCTCGCCTACAAATTTAAATGATCTTCCTTTTAATCAAAGGTAATCTTGACCACACGTGGAGCACTTTTCATTTTTGTCAGTTATCATTTTGACCAGTAATTTAACATTGCAAACAATAAAATTAAATCAAAATATGTATCGGGTTCAAATTTTACAAGC